>PVIH01006712.1:0-65966 GCA_004025045.1 Sigmodon hispidus
CCACATCTGATCATTTTTCTTCTCTGCAACTCCCCATCCCCTCCCTTGGCAGGGAGCCGTCAGTCCTATGGTCACACTGGCCCAACAATGCTTGGATCAGTCTTCACTCCCGGCCAAATCCAGTTTTGTCCCCCCTCCCTCAAGAGTGAGTCAGGTGTTCCTATAGTTGGACTGGGGTTTGAAGGGTCAGTCCAGGGTGGGAAACATTACTCTTAACAACAGGTACAAATAACATCAAATCTCTTGGGGTAACTCTAACCAGAAAAGTGACAGGACTGTATGACAAGAACATTAAGTTATTGAAGAAAGAAGTTGATAAAGATATGATAAAATGCAAAGATTTCCCACTTTCTTGATTCAAAGGTAGGATTAACATGGTAAAATGTCAACCTTTCAAAAAGAAGTCTACAGATTTAATGCTATTTTCATCAAAAGCCCCAATGCAATTCTTCATAGACCTTAAAGAAACAATACTCAACTTCATAAGGTAAAACAAAAAACCCAAGATTGCCAAAAAAAAAGATCCTTTTCAATAATAGAACTTCAGGAAGGATCACTGTCTCTGACTTTAATCTATAATATGAAGCCACCATAATAAAAACAGCGTGGTACTGGCAGGAAAACAGACTGTGGATCAATGGAATTGAATCAAAGATTTACACACCTATGAACATGTGTTTTTTGACAAAGAGACCAAAAACACACAATGAAAAAAATAGCATCTTCATCAAATGGTGATGACAAAACTGGATGGTGGTATGTAGAAAAATGCAAATATATCCATATCTATTACCTTGCACAAAACTTAAGTCCAAGTGGATCAATGATATCAACATAAACCCAGTTGCACTGAAACTGATAGAAAAGAAAGTACCTTTGAACACATTGGCATAGGTGACCACTTTCTAAATATAATACCAGTAGCTCAGACAATGAGAGCAACAATTAATAAATAGGACCTCCTGAAATTGAGATGCTTCTATAAATTAAAGAACACAGTAAATAAGACAAAACAACAGCCTACAAAATGGGAAAAGTTCTTTACTAACACTATATCTGACAGAGGTTTGATCTCTAAAACATATAGAGAACACAAGAAACTAGACACCAAAAAACAACCAAACAATCGATTTTATATATACATATATATATATATATATATATATATATATATATATATATATATGAGCAAAGGGATCAGGTTCATGAGGAAGACACCCACAGAAATAGCTGACTCATGCTTTTGGGAGCTCACAGACTCAGAAATGAGAACTGAGGAAGGGAAAGAATTAAGCCCTTCAAATGTAGATGACAGTCAAATGGCATGGGAATTTTTGGGAGCCTCTTGCAGGCAGACCAGATTTTATCCCTGGCATGTGAACTGGCTTCACAGAGCCCATTCCCTACAGAGGAACACATTACTCAGCCTTGATACTACGGGGAGGGACTTGGGCTTACCTCAACTGAATATGCAGACCAAACTAACTAGCCTTGGAGTTCTTGTCTCTCTGGGAAATATATGGAGGGATGGGGTAAGGGAAAGCTGAAGAGATCTGAAAGGAGGGGAGGGAGGTGGAGCAGTGGTAGATATAGGAAAAAACCCTTACGAAATAAAAATAAATAATTAATTAACAATACATAGCATGCACTAAAATTTAACTATTACCAGGCATTTAGTTATACAGAGGTCTTTTTTAGAAGTTTTGTCTTTATAATAATACTATAGATGTGTGGATATATGTTAGATATTTAATAAATACTGGGATATCTGAGAGACCACACAGTCAAATCCTAGGCAGACAGCTCAGGAAATCCTTGATCCTTAAATACAAGGATAAACAGCTGAGTCAATCACATACACCTTTAATCCCAGCACAGGGAAAGCTGGAAGTGGGGACCAACATTCTTAATCCCATAACTCCAGAGACAGAACTTCTATTTCTGTCAGTTCAAGGCTACAATCCTTTAATCCTAACCTGGATGGTATAGGGTATATGAGGGCTCAAAGAAACCCAGAAGAAACAGAAGCAACTGGCAGAAGTGATCAGCAGAAGAGACCAGGAGTGAGGCTGAGGAAGTTGCAAGACAGTTGGGTGAGAATTCATTGTGGTGCTTCCTCTCTCTGATGTTTCAGCCTTCCCCCAATATTTGGCTCAGAGTCTTCTTTTCTTACAACTCAAAATTGTGATACTACATAGAAGCATTTTGTTTTTCTTTTAACAATGATTAACTAAAGGCTCATTACCTCAAGGAACTTCATTAAGTAGTATGGAATAATTTTGAGATAATACGATTTTAGGTACTCATTTTCTGAGGGTCATTATTCTTTCTGTTATTTTGTACTGTTCAGAAAAGACAAGCTCATAAAAGAAAATAAATGAGTATTGTATTCAAACATACTGAATTTCCCTTTATTCCTCTAAATATTTTTGTAATCCTACATTTTTGATTCTAATGATATTACAGAGTCTTTAGTTTAAAAGATAACTACATGTATTTAATTATTTTCTGGTGAATTGTTATATTTTGGTTTGAAAGAAAATGGCCTCCAAAGGGAATGGAATTATTAAGAAGTGTGGCCTTGTTGGAATAGGTGTAGCCTTGTTAGAGGAAGTGTGTCACTGTGAGAATGACCTTTGAAGTCTCCTATGTTCAAGTTTTGTCCAGTGTTCCAGTTGTCTGCAGATAAAGATGTGGAATGCTCAGTTCCTTCTCCTGCACAATGCCTGTCCACATGTCACTGTTTCCTGTCATAATAATAATGGACTGATACTCTGAAATTGTAAGACACCCCAATTAAATGTTTTCTTTTATAAAAGTTGTTGTGGTCATGGTGTCTTTTCACAGCAAATGAAACTCTAACTAACAGAAGTTGGTACCAGATACTTGGATATTTTTGTGGCAGGCTTGACCATACTTTTATTTAAAGGAATAGTCATAAGGAATGTTCTTATGACTGTGGGTTAGAAAAGCAGTTGAATGCTTTTAATGCTGCTTAATCAGCCATGCCAGTAGGAGCATGGAAGTCAGTGGTGCTGGTTATGATTTGATGGACTTGGGCTTGGCTCAAGAAATTTCAGAGGAAAAAAAATGTTTGTTAACTAGAAATCATTCTTGTGATAATTTGGTGAAGAATCGGCTGCTTTTTGCCCTTGTCTAAAACATTTTCTTGAGGAGAAGAGCCAATTTTGCATTGGCTAAGGAAATCTCAAAAGAGCCTAGTAGAGACTCTGTTGCATGGTTATTAGTGTTAACTTTAATGAAGATTTATAATGAAAAGGAACAAACGGAAAAAGGAAAAATATAAAATGTGCCACTTGAGGGGAAAAGCAGCACTAGAAAGTGGAATGGGGTCAAGTCTTGTGTTCAAAGAGATGAAAAGATTAATAAATGGAGTAAAGGAGTGGTGAACTTAGGGCAAATTTGATTTCACCCAGCTAAGTTTCCAACTTGTGAAAAAGAATTAATAAAAAGCTTGGTGCATTCTGTGGTGATGATAATATGTGTACTTGATTCTACTTAATCTACTTGTGGTTTTTGTAATAGCAAAGATTCCCATGTTTTCTTCTACCATGCAAGATTTGCATAACTTAGGGACAATTTAAAAATAGGCAAAGTCTGGAACTTTAAAGTAACCTATCTTGAGTGGGTATACAGTCAGTGGCCA
Organism: Sigmodon hispidus; assembly: GCA_004025045.1. Lineage (NCBI taxonomy): Eukaryota > Metazoa > Chordata > Mammalia > Rodentia > Cricetidae > Sigmodon > Sigmodon hispidus. The sequence continues at coordinate 3,668 of PVIH01006712.1, forward strand.
GTGTTTGAGCATTATTAATTCTGTTTCCCTTATCTTTTATCACAAAGATCTAATGAGAGCTATTGAAAATCAGCTGGTATGTTTTGAGCTCTTTTGGAGAAATAATGGTGTCTTTGGAGAAGAATTCCAAATACTATGTTGTAAGGAGAGATACTTATCTTGGGATTGTCAGTGTTAGCAACTTTCTGTAATGAAAAATGTAGAAATTGTTGCTTCTTTGCAAAGAGACCAACTACTTGTGTTCAAGATAAAAGGTTTATCCAGAGTAGAAGCAGAGGCATGGAAATTAACATTTGTAGAGTATTACTGGCTAATGTCTACACACACAAATATGTTTTTCTGTCATTACTGGATCCTCACAATAACCATAGTGGTACTGTCATCTGTAGTATACATTTGTGGCAATATTAAGGATTTAAGACACTAAATCTTCTAGTACAATATAACATTACAAGCTGCTAGTACACTTGAAATTTTATCTCAAGTTTGTCCACCTCTGTATTGGCCTGAGTTCTTTGGAAAAACAAACCTCGTATAATAAATCTCCCTATATATGCAGAAAAAAGAGTTTATTAGCATGACTTGATGACTGTAGTCCAGCTAATCTAACAATGGTTGGATATGAACAGAAAGTCTAACATTCCAGTAGTTGCTCAGACCACAAGACTGCATGTCTCAGCTCATCTTCATTATACACTGGGATCCCAAAGAAGTAGGCTTTAATTATTGCCAATTAAGAAATGGACTTGCCAGCTAGGCAAGAGTAAGAACTTTCTTCTCCCATGACTTTGTGTGGGCTTTCAGCAAAAGGACTGGCCCAGATTAAAGGCCTGTCTTCTTCCCTCAAGATCCATATTAGAAGTAAATCTTTCCACTTCAAATTAAGCTAAAGTTCCTCACTCACATGCCTTACAATTCTAGATTTTAGTTACTTCAATGTGTTATCAAGTTGACAACCAATAATAGCAATCATAGCTTCTAAAGCTGGTATTCCTTCCAGTGTAACTGTACACAGTGTGGTGCTCATTATAGCAGCTACAATGTCACTTCTAAGAAACGTAGATTTCCAGACCTTTTATATAGCTTTTCTTGAAGTGATTATAGAATTTGATATAACAAAGACATTATTACTTCGGTCCAGCTGTGATGGGTGAATTACAGGCAGTTTAAACTGTAGTAAGAAATTTCTTGCCCAGACTAGCCCCAAGGTCTGGACCTGCCTGTATCTGCTTAGCTCTGTCCATCCCGGAAGTTCAGAACAGCAGTACCAATTTCCCAAAGAAACACACATAAGCTTATATTAATTACATTATTAGAAAAGCATTCTCGTCTTTTCTCTGCATATGCTAGCATCTCCATCTGACTTGGCCCTTCTTCACCTTTATCTATGTTCTGATTTCCCGCCTACTTGTAAGATGTCTTGCCAAAGGCCAAAACAGTTTCTTTATTACCCAATGATAATTCACATCATCTAACACTGAAAATTCTTCCACATAATTTGTGGGCAGCTATAACACCAAGAGGTTCCTTTAGAGCCACCTGTTTACTGCATATATAATCTTGCTGCATTTGGAATCTTATGAGACCACTCAGAATAATAACCATCCCTGATTTTCTATGAGATAATATTAATATAGCACATCTCATGAGGGTCTCATGTGGGTATTGCACCTCCTCTGCTTCAAATTGAAGCTGGTCATGCAAATTCAAGAGGCTGGGTAGGAAGGTGAGAAAGATTTGGGAGAACTTTCATGAGGAAAAAACCATATGATCACAATATATTTTATAAAAAAATGAAATAAACAATAATAAATATGGCACATAGACATATTTTAACTAGCAGAACAGAAGAAATTATCAGACCATTTAACTTAGAATGTGAACAGATGCATGGAAGAAAACAAAACCAGCAAAATAACCAAATATTTGTAAAGTAGATTTTTAAGTATAAGGAAGTATGTTCCTAAGCTGAAGTGTCTAGTCATAGGAAGTATTGTCCATTTCTTTTTGGCAGATGTCATTTTTGAGACATCTGTGATGGAGCATAAAGACCATTAGAATTTCAGCTCAAACTTTCTCCTAAATTTAGATTTTATTGACGTCTGTATATGGGGAAGCATTACCACACAGCCAATGTTTCTGGTACTTAGAATTCAACATGTCCAGTGAATGAAACTAAGCGTGCAATGTGGCTGCTGTGGTCGTATTTGTGGCTTCCATTTTCCCAGATTTTGAGCTGCCAGGATAAATTTGGCAGCTGCTAGATGGGTTCCGTCCAGCACTAGGTTTGAAGCTTGTTTGGCCCTATTTTCTGGATATCAGATGGACTGAAGAGTTCCCTTCCAGTTCCTGTTTAATGACTAGTATACAATATCAGCAAAATAAAAAAAAATGCATTCAATATTTTTAAAGGTGAAAAAGTAAAAATATTAACTTTTTTTTACAGGTTTTCCACAAATGGTGATATTGAATCACAAATTTGTATGAGTTCATATTTAGCTTCCTTTACTATCTTTAGCCCATCTGTGGGTCTTCCAGAAAATTTTAAACTAAAATTTGAACACCACAGAACAGTAGGCTGCACAACCTACTTCAGAGTGAACTACTTATGTAATTGAGTTTTGATACCACTGAATTTTCATAGGTAGATTGACTTTCTAGTAATATACTACATTTATAGTAGAATACTACAGTATACTGTCTTAAAATAATACATAACAATGTAATGTAGAGATATTATTATATTTGGAATAGATGTACCCTTTGAGTTTGTTATTGGATGATTAGCCATCTTTGATACATTGGAAATAAACTGTGAATATTTCTTATTAAAAAACTTCCTAGTTAGACAAAGGGGATAATAATTACTTCTAACTTACATAGAACTTTCATACCTTAAGTGAAAATCATTGAAATAGTCAATTAATATTTTTGAGTATTTGTCTCATGTTTTTGATGTGTCACTAAAAACTGAGGTAGAGAAGTAAAAAACATTTTTACTTAAAAACAAGATTCTATAAATACTCTTACCCGAGAAAGCAGAAGAGCTATTGTAATGTTAGTGGGAAAGAATCAGAGACAATGCTCATGACAGGTACTCTGCTGAGAAAAAAAAAGCAACAGAAAAACATTATCAATTAGGAAAGAAGAGTCAACAATTACAACCATATTGCAGCATATTTTGGAGAGAAGAAACTACAAACCCTTTATTTGAGATTCAGCTGCAAATGTATTTAAACAGTATTGACGATTTGGTAGTGCTTCTCTGGGCCATAAAATACCCTCATCTGCTGCTCCTATTAGATCCTTTATTTTCCCCAAATATTGGAAAACTAAGTTTCTGACATCAGGTGCTGGTTTACAAGTAAGCAAATCCCACCCCCTTTCAAAAATTCCTTTTGCTTTTCTTAGTTGTCAACAACTTGTTTTTCTCCTTCCCTTTCTTCTCATTATTATAATTATTCATGTGGAAAGTATTATCCTTTGGATACTCTAAATATTGCTTTGTTTTTAGTCTCATGGTTTCCCCTACTTTGAGTGATGAATGAAGATGGCAGGAAGGTGAAAGGCTGTCAGTGACTCCCACCATGCTCTAGCCCCAGAGCAGAGTGAATGGAGGAATTTTTGAGCTGGCAAACATCTATCAGTCAATTTATCAATAGGAAGAAAGATACCTCTGTACTCTATATATATCCCTGCTCCCTTTGGATTTTACATTTTCTAATGATTAGACTTTGAAATGGTCTAATATCATTATAGAGTTTTCTAAATTTGACAGATGAAATTATACTGTGAAACTCTAATTTTTTCTTAACTTACAGTCTTACATCTCTGTGTTATAGATATTTCTTTGTCTCTCACACACATAATACAAAACAGATGTATTTATTGGCACATACTTGTATATTTTTAGGTTAAAAGAGCACCTTTTTGTTTTGGCTAATATATTTAATGTTATAAATGACAGAATCTCAATCAAAATTGGCTTAAGGAAAAATTAAATTTATTGGGCCCCAAGATATGAAAATCTAATGGCAGATCTGGCTTCAGGATTCAAAGAATGTTATTAGAACTCATTTTGTATTTCATCATTCCTTGGCTTATTTTCATGCTTTTGGTTCCAAATGGTAACAAGATGATTGCATGATATTCAGTTGTGACATAATCTGGGGTCTCTCAGGAAGGAATAGGGATATCTTTTCCAGAAATCAGGGAAAATCTCTTTCCATCTCACACACTTAGTTGGTTTTCTATGTCCATCCCTTGATGATCTCTGTAGCTGCACAAGTATAATATTTTTCAACTTTCCAGGTTTCAGTCACACAGAATTGTAAGATGTAGATACAACTATAAAAGAATTGGAATAAATTTAACTGTATAAGAAAAAAATGAAAAACATATTTATATAGTGATAGCTTAAAAGGCTTGGCAGAAAAAATGACAGAAATGAAACAGGAAATATACAGCCTTGGTATATAACATGATCAGGAGAGATATAAATGAAAGATTGTGAGAATCTAAACCTGGATTCATAAAAAGTATTTAGCCTACCAAATATTTGAAACGGAGGTACAGTGGCATGGTATAATCTTCAGATCATGCATGATATGACATTTATTAAGATTTGGGAAAGAAAATACAACAGGAAGTTATTTATATATAGCACATAAATTACTATCTGCATTTTCTTCAAAACCTAATTCTTACTAGGCAAAAAAGATTCCTAACATTATGAACATGATACAACAATTAAAGTTATTGCAATAGTCATAACATTATATATGTTTTATACATCCTCCTTTGTATTCATATAATGTCTTAAACTACCATGGCCTGTTAAGAATTATATGTATATTCTCAGTGGTGGTACAAGCTTTTAATCTCAGCACTTAGGAGTCAAAGATAGGATATTTAAGGCAAGCCTGGTTCAGAAAGCAAAGAGTTCTGAGACATATACAATGTTCTGGGCTATACAATAAAACCCTGTTTCAAAAGAAAGAAAAAGAATTATATGTATATTCATTGACAGTACCTTGACACACTTTTTGAGTACTGCCACATGTCACAGCTGAAAATAACTTATCTGCTTTTTTCCTATTAAAAATATTACAATGGTTCTAGAAGAAACAAAAGAAAAACCTATAACAAAAACATTTCCCATTAACATATACATTATGTTAAACAATTTTAGTAAAGAGAAATCTCTAAGGTTCAGTAATTTTTGACCAAATAAACTAAGCATTTCTTTCCAGAATTATAATCTTCTTATTTTTTTTTCTTTCTTATTTTGAAACAAATTCTCTGTGTAACAGTTATGGCTCTACTGAAACTTGCTTTGTAGACCAGGCTAGTCTCAAACTCTCAGAGATCCTTTTGCCTCTGTCTCCCAAGTGCTGGAATTAAAGGTCTGCATCTGTTAATCTGTTACAGGAGGTTTCTTGGTCCATCCTGGCCAGAAGTCCAGATATGCCCATGTCCGTCCCCCTACCCCACCCCGTGACTTCATATGATCAGCTTCTTTGTTGTGTCTAACAGCACTATTTTCTTAGAGTTATCTTAGAGTTATCTACTACCTTTGGCTTTTACAGTTTTTCTGTCTCTTCCTCTATGAAGATTCCTGGAGTCTTAATATCTCTTATTTAAGGTTGTATAAGGAGTACAAAGTCTTTTATTTTTAATTTTATAAAGTTTAATGTTTTAAAAACCATACAAATATATGAAAACTTTGCACAAAATCTAAAAATTGATATTACTTAAGTACTTTTTAATTGAAGTATGCATTTTGAATAGAAACTGCGAAGTTTTACATTAAATTTTACATTTTAAATATCAAATATATTGAGCAAATCTCCTATCCCATGCCATGTGGCAAGAATGTTTGGATCACAGCCAAGCACAGGCCAGCGATTCTAACTCTAACAAGCCACCGGAATCCAGAAATGCCCCTCTCCCATGCTGTGCAACTGGAAGGGCAGAACTCAACCAAGCACAAGCCAGAAACCAGGATCTCCTCAGTTGCCTGTGAATCTCTGAGATCTCTGTGATGAGGGTTAGAAGAAGTATGGTATGACATGGCAGAGAGAGAGAGAGAGAGAGAGAGAGAGAGAGAGAGAGAGAGAGAGAGAGAGAGAGAGAGAGAGAGAGGTGATTAACATCCTGCAGACAGAGGCGTATCTGAAGAAACAAGGGAGGAAGGGAGTTTAGTTTCTTTTCCTGAGATGTTTGGCTTGTTCATCACCCAGGACCAAGATGATGTCTGAGTGTCTGAGCCTGGGTTTCTGCTAAGACCTATGTCTGGATTGCAGGCTTGCTACAGCCATGGTCTCTGTTGATGGTCCTGGCCGTTGATACCAAAGAAAGCCTAGAGAACAGGATTATATGGAGTTGGCCCCACTCCCCACTGGCTATAACACATAACAGAAATAGTCTCTGCCCCTCACTGACTGCAACATTCAAGAGCAAGGGTTTAATTACCTTTCTGGGCAGCACAACAGAGCTGACACTGGGTATAGGGCCATGAGCATCATGACCCTGAGGGCATGGACACTGGTCTCTCATATTTCATTTAGTGACACATGTGAGGGAAACATACCCTCCTCCCCTCGCTGCTTGTCAAGCCCTCACCAGCTGCAACACTCAGGAGATTGGGCTATGCACCTCACCAGAACAGCAAAATAGAAGTGAGCCTATAAATAAGCACAGAAAAGCTAGTCCTGAGGGTGTGAGATGGCATGGCTGATACCACCCTCCCTTGTTTATGGAGAGGTGGTGGAGAAGAGGCAAATATACTCTCCTTCTTTCCCCTACCACCTCCAGATGGTCAGGGAACTGACCTCTTGGCCAGCTGCAGCACATGGGAAAATAAACCCTGCACTTTGTTTGGGCAGAATAGCAGAGCTGACTCTGTTGTAGAGAGCACAGGTGAGCCAACATTAAGAGCTTGAAGACCTAGCCCCACTCCTCATCTTCTATAGAATGGCATGAGCTAGAGAGAAATGCCCTTCCCTTGCCCATTAATGATTAAGGCATGTGAGAGAGTTGACCCTGGGGTAGCAAGAATGGGAGAGCTATCTCTGTTCCCTCCAAGCTCAGGATATCAGGCCCTTCACCTTCTTTGGGCAACACAATAGAGCCAACCCTAACAGTAGAGCTGTGAATGAGTCAAAGTAGTGAGCATTACTCATCTGTCTTGAGGCAGCATGGAGGGGGAGAGTTTCCCTCCCCATCAATGCCTGAGGCAGGGAAATCTGACTCTGTGGTCATAAAAGTAGGAAAGCTGTACCCCACTAGCTGTTAACAATTGGGAGAGCAGACCCTTCACCTCACTTCAGTAACACAATAGAACCAACCTTGTTGGAGTTATAGGTGAGCCAGCTCCAAAGTTGTAAGCATGAGAGAGCTGCCTCCCTTACTCTTCTGTCATGTGATGGTTTGGGGGAGGGAGAGATGGCCCTTTACCCTTTGACCCTTCCCCCCTGCAAAAGGTGACAGAGTTGACACTCTACCTTACCAGCTGCAGCACTCTAGAAGGCAGGAACTTGGCAGTGCAGTATAGCTGCCAGTAGGTTGGGGGTGATGGTCACCTAGCCCCTATGTTGTAAGCAAGGGAGAGCTATCTCTAATCTTATCTGACAAATGGCAGCATGGGCAGAGGTGAGATCGCCTCCCCCTGACCTCCTGCCCATCAACACCTGAGACAATTGGAGGAACTGACCTTGGGGTCATGGGGGAGTAGTGGTAGGTGCCCCTGTTCTTCACCAGCTGCAGCACTTGGAATAGTGGCCCTTATACCTCCCCTGGGCAGCATAATAGACCTGGCCTTGATGGTGGATGGGTGAGAACTAGCCTAACCCCTCACACATTACTACAAGAGGTAAACTAGCCAGGACAATGCTGGAGAGCTCACCCTGGGGGTGAGAACAGGGGAGAACTGACTGGCAGGCAGACTAACATTGCAGCTTCTGACCCCAGAACCAGGGTTAAGACTGCCTGCTCCAACACCCATCTATGATCTGCTGGATCAGGTGAAGGCACCTGACCCACAAATCCAAATGTTCAGGATCCCCACAACAAAGGACAACAAAAAGATTTCCAAGAAGAGTCCTAGTGAGGGCTCAGTGTTGATGGTGTAGTAGAAACCAGAGGTCTAGGCCCAGATTAATGACTCTGCAATAAACACTTCCAAGAAAGGATATATGGACAAAGGATTTACTACTAATTCACTGTGTTGTTCTGTGACTTCCATGATAAGGCTTTAGATTACTCCCTTTTCTTGTCTTTTTTATTCTCTTAAGTTTTGTTTTATTTTGGGGAGGTACAATGGCAGAGGGTAAATACAAAGGGATGGGATCAATATATATGATGTAAAAGACAAAGGATTAATAAAAACAAAGTACAAAAATTTAAAAAAATATCAAATATTTTTCACCCCCCAAAATGGCATTAGGATCAGAAGTAGAAAAACAATTAGCTTTATATCTTCTTCTCTAAATCATGTCTTCTGCTAATATTCAGTCCTTTCTTATCTATTATTTAGCCTTTCTTGATCTAGTTTCTACTTATTATATTGTATCCACATGTACATTTGTTTGTAAATATACATATATTAATAGCTAGCTTCTGTATAAGAGGGAGAACATGTAGTTATTTTTTTTCTTTCTAAAACTCTATAATCTTATTTAATATCATAACTTTTTATAAAAGTTTTATTTAAGGTAAAATCTCTTTATAATTTTCTACCAACCAATCACAAATGACCTTATTTTCTTCATTTTTACTATCATTGTATATGACAACTTCTTTCTTTAAAGATCAAAACAGTAAGATATTCTTATTTTTCTATTTTTATAACCTGTGATACTTATTACTTTTTAAAAAAACTTTTAAAGTTGAATCTCAATAAATGGTAAAATTTGTTGGCTCTGCTTTAAAAATATAGCTTAAATGTTACCACTTCTCATTTCCTAAAGCAAAGTCTCCAGAATTCAATGCTTTGATCATTAGCACAAGCTGTTTATATTTGTTTCTAACTCCAGCAGCCACCTCACAATAAGTAGATGTACCTTTAAAAAAGAGGTGAAAACTCCATGTTAAAAACCCTTCATTTTCCCTACCCCATAAAAAAAAAAACTTTTTAAAATTTATTCATGTGATTAACTGATTAAAGTCTCTAACCTTATTTTCTACTATTTCCTCTTTGTGTGTTTTATGATGGATCCCTTAACTATTCTGTGAATAATTAGAACACTCTTCCAACACTAGGACTTTACACTTTATATCACCTAGATGCCCCTCCCTCATATCCTTATGCTTAGGATTCAAATGCTAATTCCACAAAGATGTCTAACATGGCCATTGTAAGTAGCATTGCTCCTTTTGGGCTTTATTGTTCTCCTAACATTTGTCACCTTTTCACATTATGTTAAAAGCTACATTGGTTGATTTATTATATTCTTCCTTAACTTCTGTATAGTGATAGGTTTTACTACATTCCTCCCTAACAGCACATAAGAGGGATGTAGGCAAAGACTTTATTTTTTTTATGCAAAGTGACAGGTGATGAAGCTTGACTTTCAATAAAGAACACTTAATAAAGAATTTCAGACAGCCAGTATATATGAAACCTCTTAAAATAAAGACACACAGCTATTGTTTTTAAACAAACTTATATTCAGAAAACTAATGCTATATGTTTTGTAATGACAAAAGAGGAGGAGATGGGGAGATGTGGAGAATAGAGAGTGACTGGAGGGGATGGGAGGGGGAAGAGAGCTTGAGTAAGGATATACACGGATAGAAAATGTGACTTTATTCATAATAAAAAAAGAGAAAGAGAACAAAGAAAAAGCTTAAGGAACCATAAAACTCCAAGAAATGTATTAAATACAAAATCAATGGCCAATGAACTAGAAAACAATTTTGGTAGAACACCAGTGGCTATTGGGAATATATAAATATAAAGCTGGTATTTTGTGAGATTAATAAATACTTTTTGTACAAAAAAGAGCTATTATTTAAGAAATTATTTTGATGATCTAAATCCATACTTTGATAAAATAGTTTTTAAGCAAATCAGAATTACATCACGTTTTCTTTCTTTTCTCCAATCTCTCCAAGGGATCCTTACCTAATTTCCCCTCAACTTTGTTTATTCTTTTTCTTTATTTGCTATTGTTACATACACATACATTCACACACACACACACACACACACACACACACACACAGAAATACAACCTGCTCAACCTGTTTAGTTTTACTTGTATGTATTTATTTCAGGACTGACCACTTAGCATTAAATAACCACTTGGGGTTTTCATTTGTGGGGGAGACTCTTTCCTTCACTCAGCAGTCCTTAGTTGTCTGTAGTTATTTGTCTACAGGTTGATTCTAAGGCTTACTCAGCAAGAGAGAAATCATCCCTGGTACTGAAACTTAGCCAACCTCCTGGGGCTAGTGAGGCCATGTTTCTCTGGGGAGAATCTCCCACCACCAATTTACTAAACAAGCATAATTTCTGACTACATTCTTAACATCTAATTCACATACCTGAAGATAAGTATATCTCTCACCTGTCATTAAAGAAACTTCTCTTTGCAACAGGAGAAAATGCCAACCAGCCAACTGCAGAGAACAAGTGACTGTGGGATGCCCAGGCCCAGTTGATACATCTACAACCTAATTCCTAGGTCCACAAGGAAACTTAGAGAGTATACAATGGAACAATATTATCATGGAACAATTACAACCTAATATATAAATTGTCCCGCCATAGAGTAGTTTGTGTTACCAATACTTCCTGGTGACTCATTTATAATAGTGTGAGAAAGGAATGGCCCTCAGTGTCTGTGTCTAATGAATGCAGTATGATGAGGTTGTAATCAGAATCAGAAGGAAATGCCTATGGCTCCTATCTTGGAAGGTGGTATTGTATAATATTTATTAGATCATATGGTGAGAGGCTTTTTTAACTATAACTTAATTGTGAAAGTATCTAAAATACTTGAAATAAATTACTAGAAACTGGAAAAACAAAACAAAACAAAAAACAAAAAAATATTCTGCGACTACTGAAACTTAGACTGTTTATTATTTGAATCTTTAACATTATATTTTTATGCAAAGTGACAGGTGATGAAGATTGATTTTAAATAAAGAACACTTAATAAAAAATTTCAGACAGCCAGTATATATGAAACCTCTTAAAATAAAGACACACAGCTATTATTTTTAAACAAAATTATATTCAGAAAACTAATGCTATATGTTTTGTAATGACAGAGAAATCCAAATTTTTAAGAACAGGGTTAGAAGTCTGATAAAAGATTTTCCAGCAGTTAATCTCTATCAGAGTTTAGTTGTTTTCTAATATTATTCCATGTAATTTTTTATTAAAAGTCATTCAAAATTTTGTTGTGTTTAAATACAGATATTCACATTAAATCTTATCTTAATTTAACAAGTGTCTGATTATGATTTATGCTATATGCATATATGATATATTTGAAATTAATATATGCCTTAAATTGTGTTTATTATGTCTAAGTTTGAGTGATTAGCAATAAGGCAAGAAGTAATGTAAATACTTATTATTTCTTACTTTCATTGGTATTATTGTATTTTTCTCTTTTGCTACATGAAACTGCACAAATTTTATTACACTTACTAATTAGAATAGCAATTATCAATTAAATTAAAATTCAAAGACCCATCAAATTTTATAACTTAATTTGTTACATTACCACTCATTAGAAAAGCAGTTTTTCTAGACAGACTATGTGTAAATTATGAGAATTTGGTTAGAATATTTGAAGCCTCTGCATATTTAACTACTTAAAAAGGTAGTAACTATCTGATGTTTAAATTTAACATATGATGCTAGTAAAATGCCATGAGACATCAAGAGTTGGATGGAAGAAGGAAATGTTTATATTTATGTCACCATTGTTCTACTTCATTTAAGTATAAATTAAGATTGTAGTATATTACGTTTTCATATTATTAAATTTTGTTACAAGAATAAAACCAAGATTTTCTTTTTTTTTTTTTTTTTTTTTTTTTTTTTTAAAAAACTTTATTTATTTGTCTTGGTGTTTGCCTGGAACTGGAACTACAGACAGTTGTTAGCTGCCATGTGGGTGCTGGGAATCGAACTCGGGTCCTCTGGAAGAGCAGACGGTGCTCTCAACCGCTGAGCCATCTCTCCAGCCCCCAAAACCAAGATTTTCAAAGATTAACAATGATCAATATGAAATTAACATGTGTTGTGTGTACTGATGCAGATGTGTATATGTGTGTATTTGCATGTGTGTGGGGAACATTTTTTTGTCATTCACTTCAATTTGTTTTTATTTCTTTTAGTTTTTGGTATTTTAGTATAATTATATTATTTATCCTCTCCTTTTTCTCTCTCTAATATTCCCTTAGAGCTTTCCTTGTTATCTTTTATATACACATATGCATATGTATATATACCTAAATACATGAATAATCTGTATAATGTTGCTTGTATGTATGATTTCAGGACAATTTGATGTAATATTGTATCTCCTAGGACTGTCAGCTGCCACGTTCATAAAGTCTTACCTACATGATGGCCAGCCTAAACATGAGCTGAACAAGGACCACAGCAGAGATGGTAATGTGGATGTTGTGTTTGGGGGAAGCCAAGAGGCCTCCACCATACACAAAGAATCAGAGGTAGCTAAGAAACAAACACAGTGTGGAGAGTGGGAAAAACAGTCTTCCCCGGAGAGGAACACACCAATTAGTCAGCCGATTACATTACTATTTGAGATGGGGTGTCTTACGGGCTTGAGCTCTCAAGCAGGCTATGTGATAGAGGATCCCAGGGATCCCCTTATCTCTAAGACCACAGCACCTGGATTACAAATGTCTGCCACTACATTTTTTTCCTCTTTATATGAGATTGGGGATTCAGTTTATTATTTATGCTTACATGGCAAGCCCTTTACCAACTGAGTTATCTCCCCAGGCTCTGGTATATATCCTTTACTTGTAAATGATGCTCTTATCTGTTAACAAACTCAAGTCTCTGTGGGGTAGTGAAGATACTCATTCACCTTGTAAGAGGCATTTAAAAAAATATTATTAAATTTATTTATTTATTTTACATTCTGACTTCAGTTACCCCCTTTCCTCCCATTTCTTCTCCTTCCCTCTCCTCCCCCTACACACCCCATCTACTCCTTCTTTGTTTCTGTTCAGAAAGGGCCAGGCCTTCATTGGTTTCAACAAAGCATGGCATATCAAGTTGAGGTAGGACTAACCTCTTCCCCTTGTACTAAGGTCAGGCAAATCAACCCAATATGAGGATTAGGTTTGCAAAAGCCAGGTAAAGGGTTAGGGACAGGCCCTGATCCCACTGCTATGACTCCCACAAGTAGATCAAGCTACACAACTATGACAGGTATGTAAAGGGCCCAGGTTGCTCTAATGAACACTCTCCAGCTATTGGTCGAGACTCTGTGAGCTCCTGAGTGCAGTTAATTGTTTCTGCAGGTTTCCTTGTGCTGACCTTGAGCTTTTTAGTTCTAGGTCATACAATTCTTCCTCCCTCTGTGAGAGACTCACATTACTAAATATATATATATATATATATATATATATATATTTGACTTCCAATAATTTTACAATTTTACTTTTAGATAGCTTTTTATTATACTATTAGAGAAATTCATAAAATAAGACAATATATTAACAAGACAATATATTTTTGGTGGAAAATATATTTAAATGATTATAATGAGTCCAACTAAGTTATATTTTTAAAAAGTGTGCATTAGTTTTATGTGAAAATAATTATGCAAAAGTGAAACCGGAAACCTCACATTACCTATTTTCAATTCTTGGAATGTGTTCCTGTCATTTCTCTAACATTACAAGTATTGAATATTCTATGGAACATTTAAAAAATTTCAATTCCAAGTTTTTTCCTCTGCCTAAAATGAAGTAGTTGACTCCATTAGGCAGACACTACCCTCATATGTTGCTCTAATGTACAAATCTGTAAAACAGATGCCCGACTCTGTTTTCAAAGTCTCAGAATGAGTTGTTTGTGTATAGTTGCCATTGAGTGACCAGTGTTTATATACCTTTCGTTTTGTGCAGAGGATTCCCTTTGAAGTCCACCTAAGAGGAGAATGTGTGCAGCTCTATCTCTTTCCTTTGAAGAATCAAGGTGAATGGACTAATCTCATTGTAAATTCAAGAAGTCTTGGACAGACAGCTAATGAAAAACACTTCTGAGGGATTCCATAATTATGGAATGCTTTTAGCAGATTGCACCACATTGTTTACAATGGTCAAAGGCATATAAGAGTCCCCTTTCTGCAAAGCTTCTGAAAAATGACTTACAATTAACATAAAACATCCAGAAGAGTAGAGATGTTTCTCAAGCCTGGCATCTCTCTTCTGCAACTTCCCAGTTGAAATATTTTCTTGGAGGTCCTCTTGTTTCCCTGTACTTGGATATTATTTGTAACATCAAAATTATTAGTAAATCTGTGTCACTGGGAATGATTCCTCAGTCTTCTCTGATTTCATAACACAGGTAGTTATGTAGGACAACCACAAGCCCCCTGTTTTGACTTGGTTTTAATATCTTTTTATCTCAGTTGTGTTATTCTTTCCACTCTCTTTTTCACCTTTATTCAGATGTCAATTTCCTTTTAAATATCTTCTCTGCATTTTCTTCTCTACAACTAATTTCTTTTACAGATTTTGCACATACTTTTTTTTTTTTGCTGACTGTTTATATCTGTATAATTGTAGAAATGTCAAACACATACACTTTCATAGTCATTCTTTTTAAGGGCAAAAGGTTCCAGTCTATTAAGCAAATTGCAGGTTTTGTTAAACAAAACAAAACAAAACGAAACACATACTTATTATCAGTAGATATAAACTCTTAGAACAGAAACCAGCTTACTTCTTAGCAAGATACTTCTTGCTTAATTGGAGTTTTATAAAGATAGAATTTTATTGATTGATTGATTTTTCAGTTTTACTCTCACCTCCTGTTCAATTCTCAGCAACCAAAGAGCCTCAGTGATGGGAGGTATTGAGAAAAAATAGACTCCTGGAGTTTTGAGTCATCTCCTTTCTTCT
Source organism: Sigmodon hispidus (assembly GCA_004025045.1). Classification (NCBI taxonomy): domain Eukaryota; kingdom Metazoa; phylum Chordata; class Mammalia; order Rodentia; family Cricetidae; genus Sigmodon; species Sigmodon hispidus. The sequence continues at coordinate 18,797 of PVIH01006712.1, forward strand.
TTGTTTTCTTAGTTTTCCCATGTAACACATTGACAGGGCATTTGCCTGGAACAGCTTTCCACCAGTTGACATAACTATGCCTACCTAATGCTGTGGTCACAAAGCAGGCTGTATGCTTAACTTATCCCTTTTTAATGTTTAAAGGTAACACATTTGAATTTAAGTATCAGCTTTTTTTTTTTAGGGAAAAAACAATGGAAAGAACAAAAGACTGAATTATAATTTGCTGTAAATCCAATGAAATTTTTTTTTATTATTCCAATGGGAAATTATGTTGTAGTCATAGTGTTTCTAGTCCTATGATAAAATAATACCACCAAAAGCAATTTAGGAGGAAAGACTTCATTTCATCTCACAGATTACAGTCCATCATGAAGAGAACTCAGGGAAGGAATTCAAGGCTGAGCTTGAAGCAGGAAGAGAAGCAGAGGCCACAAAGAAGTGTTCATTACTGGCTTGCTCAGCCTGATTTTTTTTTTTATGCCACCCAAGGATAGTACCAAGCCCAGTGCATTGAGTCCTTTCACATCAGCCATTAATGAAGACAACGTCCTACAAACTTGTCTGTCTGCATGCATTTTCTCAACTGAGTTTCCTCTTTGAGCTTGTGCCAAGTTGATAAAAAACAAACAAAAACAAACCAAACAAAAAATCCCAAAACCTAACCAAAATGGTTGATTTCTGATTTCTGAGGTTCTATGTATAAAATCAACATACATGTGGCTATATTTTATAGATCTGTGATATTTTTATCTCTAAGCTGATTTTATAACATTGAAGTTGCTTATCAAAATACATTTTGCATATTTGAATAGTTTTAGTTAGATGCATAGTGCCTGTTTTCAGCAATTGGAGCCAAACAATAATATAAAAATAATTCTAGTATGGTATCTGATAAATTGTATGTCTGAATTGATTTTAGTTTCATAAAGTTGAACAAAATATAATCCATCTATCATTATGCATTTATTCTGGTAAAGATTTTTCTGTTTATGCTTCATGAAATATTTTTCTCCTTTTTCCTTTATAAGATTTTATTGATAATAGCTTCATTTACATTAATTAAATTTGTTCATTTCTATCATATATGTTACAAGCTACACTATTTTATTTGAGATTAGTTGTCTATAGTGTGCAAGTGATTTTACAGTTTATTTGTTCTATATTATATTTATTATCCTTAAAAAATTTAGAGAAAGTAGACTCTTTTCATCATAGGAAGCAGTGTGTAGTCAAGACTCAACTAAGGTGGATCTGAAGCCTATTCAGTTCGAGACTCCACCTAGAGATACTGGGGTTCCCACATCACTACATCCTTTCCCAACTTTCTCACAAGGTGCTAAGACACTGGGCAGGTAACAGAATAAAAACAGAGAAATATAGAAAATAAAAAGATTCACTGATACAGAGTTGGTACTGAATACCAGAAATGTATTTATCATATTTAGGAGATATTCAAATATTGAAAGGAGTCAACTTCTTGCTGTGTCCATGCTTGTTGGAAGAAGAGATTTCTCTAGAGTTATTGTAGAATAATAATAACACAACGTCTGACCAAGTCCCAAAAACCCAACTCCAAATACCATTATCCAAAGCACTATGCTTTTACGGTACAGCTTATTTTTTTAATTTTCATATTTATCAACTAATTTATTTATTTAGAGTGTACATATGCATGTGTGTGTCAATACATGTACATATAGGTGTGCATGTGGAGGTCAGAGGAAAATGTATAGCATACTGCTCTCTCCTATCATGTGGGTTCTCATGGTCAAACTCAAGCAATGAGGTTTGGCAGCACAAATATTCATATCCTTGCATTAGGCTTAGTAAGAAGTAAAACCTAACTCAGTATCTGTGACTTTTGCATCTGGACTTGGTCAAGATCCACTATGGAAACCTATTGTAACTCCTTGTTAATATTTATTCAAATGAAGGAAATATTTAAAATCCTCAGAGAAAAAGATTCTTATAACCTTCAAAACACATTCTACATCAAAAATTTTGTGATATAGGACTTGGAGAAGTCAGAGCTGGAGAGATGGCTGGCTCAATGTTGAAGAGCACGGGACGATCTTTTAAAGGACCCACGTACAATAATCAACAGCTGCAAAACAGTTAAAAGCTGTCTATAACTCTAGGGAATCTGACACTTGCACACCAATGCACATTAAAAAAGTTAAATACATTCCAAAAAAAGAAACGTGGAGGAATCAAACTGAAGCCCACTTAGGAGACAGACCCCTTCCAGAGGATTAGCTTTTATGGAACCAGAAAGAGATAAGCAAGCAGCTAGGGAAGAAAAGTAATCAATGATATTTTTTGAGTTGTATATATAATTATTTATTGCAGACATAGTACAAACTTTATACTTTTCCATGGTGGGTATAGTTTTCTTTCTTTTTAAAAAATTGTATTTGAAAATCAATATCAAACTTCATATTAAAAAGCAAAACATCCAGGATAGCAAAAACTACAACAACAACAACAACAAAAACCATATAAAACTTCTCTTTTCTTTAAAATACATGAAACAAAAGAATTAAAATCTAAAGATCCCCCCAAGCCAGGTTAAACTCAGCTACAGATGAAGAAAGCACAGTAGGCCACAGCTAACCTTGACAATCACAAATTGTATTGTTTTTTGTCTGTTTCCTCTTCATTGCTCTGTTCAGGTCTTGGTGTTGTAGAGCTATCAGCTTCTTCTGGTGGTGTCTTGTTGTTCCTTATATTGTTACATGTATTCTTGCACTGGTGTCTGCCCATTGTTTCCTTGGTTCACTCTTAGTCGGGTCTTAGTAGAATTTTAGTTGTGGTTACAGGGGTTGTGTGTCTTCTGTCTGCTCTGGACATGGCATCTGCATGACTTCTTACTCTGGACCAGCCACTTAATCCATGCTGCCTGAAGAAGTCTGTCTCTCACTCTACTCTACCAATCAGCTTTGGACCTGGGTTCCTCACTGTCTGAAGATATCTGACTTTTACTCTGCCCTGGACAACATGGGGATCACATTGTTCAGAGCTAATCAATAATCTTACACAATAGTGAAGCCTGTTGTACAGCAATGCTCAGAATGGAAAAATAGTCTGAATAGTGTAATTCTGGCAGTTTTATCTCATGGATAGTTGATTATACAGGCTGCTCCGTAAGTGAGAATTTATGCCTGACCTGGTAAATTTAACTAACTGTTCTTGGTTCATATGTTTAAAATACCAAGAGGAAAAATCCATTATGTCCACTTCTATAAACCAGTGTAATTCTTAATGGAGTTCCAAATATGTATCCTTAAAATCACCAGGTAGATGTGTCTATCAACCTTTATCAAACAGTTCCCAACTCCTCCAATGAACAGAGAACAGAGCACAATGGGTCAGAATGCTAGAGTAACTCAGATTGATATATCAAATATACCAAAATCTTAGGAAAATCTCAAAAGAGGGTGGAGGAGTTTATGGGATTCAGAGGAAAAGGAATTTAATACACAATAGTGTATTCTACATTTGACCAGGTAGCTGGATCCAATATTTCCCTAAATGACTTAAAAATGGCATTATACATTTATACTCAAATGTGGATGGGAAAATCTCATAAAGCCTAATTCATAGATGAAGACTTACAGGCAATTTCTTCGGAGAGACACAGCATTAATCTGCACCAGGACAGGGTATTTGTTGGGTGATTCAATCACAAGCTGTCAGCTCTACACACACACACACACACACACACACACACACACACACACACACACACAGAGAGAGAGAGAGAGAGAGAGAGAGAGAGAGAGAGAGAGAGAGAGAGAGAGAGGAGAAATACTCAATAACTTAGCATCTGAATTTATAAATTTTTATATGTTGCAATAATAATTAAAGAATAATAGGCTGTGATTTGAGACAAGGTAGGAAGACATTGGAAAAACTGAAGTGAGAAAATAGAGGAGAAAATGATGTAAATGTATTATCTATACATGAACATTTTAAAACAATAAATAAAATATAGTATAATTTAAAGTATTTTGTGTTTGCAAAATAATAGCTATGATTTGATTGTCATGAATGCTAATAGTATTTTAGATTTTGTTCTGTGAAACAGGTTGTAAACATTTCCAAGCTTCTCATTTAGGATTTTGCAGGAGGCTGTATTTTTCTGCATTGATAAAAAATGAAACAACAGTGACTTTTAAATTGCCAATATAAAAGTTGATGCAGTATGCATTATTTTAGGGGAATATTATAGCATTGTAGCTCATCTGTCTGTCCAATGTCTTCAAATCTGTAATTTTAAGAAGATGAGAAGCATGCCATTATAACTCAGCTTTTAGGACTAGAAAATATAAATTTTGTTTAAGCTTGAACTTTTGAAAAATATAAAATTATATAAATTATAATTCTCTAATAACCATTTCTCAACTCATATGCTCCTTATCTTTTTAGATTCATTCCTGATAACTGAATTACTGATTATGTATTTATTCAGTCTTTCAAAAAGCTATTGAACATATTCTTTAACTTTTTAAAGAGAATAAATTAGAAAATAAAAACATTAAATACAGATTTGTAGAGAGATGGAAAAAGTTTAAAAATTAATATTAATTCATGGTTGTTAGAATGAGCAGGCTTGCAGCAGAGTAAATGTTATTGCAAGCTCAAGTAAAATGATTACTGGTGGATAACGATGTTTGTTTTCCTTGGGGTACCTTACAGATACCTAGTCAAATATAGAATACACTATTGTGTATTAAATTACTTTTCCTCTGAATCCTATAAACTCCTTCACCCTCTTTTGAGATTTTCCTAAGATTTTGGTGTATTTGATATATCAATGGTTTGGATGAAGCTGGTGTATACCCTAAAGAGGCACATTCACACTCCAAAGGTATTAGCTCAACTATGTTCATAACAGCATTATTTGTAATAGCAAGAACCTGGAAACAACCTAGATGTCCCTCAACTGAAGAATGGATTAACAAACTGTGGTACATCTACACAATGGAATACTACTCAGCAGTAAGAAAAAATTATATCCTAAAATTTGCAGGCAAATGGATGGATTTGGAGAATATCCTCCTGAGCGAGGTATCACAATCTCAGAAAGATAAGCAGGGGTGTACTCACTCATTAGTGGTCTCTAAACAAACAAACAAGAAAAAAAAGCCAAGCATGCCCAAGCTGCACACCACAACCACTGAACAGCTTGAGATCAGAAACACCCTGGACTGACCCTACAGATCCAATTCCACCTAGAGGAACACCAGACTCACTCTTGAGGGAGGGGGGACAAAACTGGATTTGCCAGGAGTGGAGACAGAACTAAGCATTATTGGGTCATTGGGTCATTGGGTCATTGGGTCATTGGGTCAGTGGGACCATAGGACTGTCTGCTGCCTGCCCAGGGAGGGGATGGGGAGTTGTGGAGATGAAAAAATGACCTGATGTGGCAGGAGGGGAAGGGACCTTGAATAAGGATATACAGGGATGGAAAAAAAATTCAGAGGGAAAGCTGAACACAAAGTAAATATATGTGTAGCAATCTTATTTGCATTATCACCCTTGATAAGTCATGCTTATGATTTTTATCTTCTTTATAGTTATTGTTAACTTATTAGCATTTTAAATTCATTTTACTGTTTTTCTTTATAAATGCAAAATAAAGAAGAAGAAAATAAAAGAAGCTCATTGTCATTATAAAAGGTAATCTACTTTATATAGAAGCTTAAAGTTCATGGAATTAATTGCTAGTCAGGTATAACAATTATTCCCATGCTTGAATTCTGGAAACCTGCCTACTCATGCCAATAATAAATATAAACATGACATTGAAGTTCAAATATAAGAAGCATGAGTTAGAACTAAAATTCTGTGGGATATATAACCTTCTGGTGAAGAGATAAAGAGGAAATAAGGGGAAGAGAGGGACAGATACAAGGTCAATTTAAGAGATTACTAGAAAAGGAAAAGTAATAGATCCTCCCAAGATGTCAAGAAAGCTGAGAGCAGGAAGTGAAGGATTCTGCCTAAGTTACATAAGAGATTCCCTGATGCTCAAGATGGCTCTCTCCCATCCATAAATTTGGCCCAGAAGAGTAATCTCTCTAGTCAGAGAAAAATTTAAGGAGATGTGTGAAGCTCTACCTTGGGGCTCATATAAAACTTATTCTAGGCTGAAGGCCAAAATATTTGCAAACTTAAGCTCAGATTCAAGTTTATGGTGAAACTTAATTCTCATTGGGATATATCTTATTTTGAGATATTGTCTCTAAAAATCACATTACCCTAGAGAAATTGTATTTAAAAGCTTATATATGACTATTCATGACTATTTGTTTGATTAATGTTACAGAATTTTTGGAAACATGGTTTAAGTTATGCTAGACCATGAGCTATTCAGTTTTTCCATCTGAAATTTACATAGTATAACCTTCTTTTATTAGCAAATCACAACTTATTATTTGTTTTTAATCATTGCAGGGTTTTGGCAGCTAAATTCACTTTGAGCACAGTGTTCTGTCTTTCTTCAGAACACAACATTCCAGAAGCAGATCTACATCTAGAGTAGCTATTATATATTTTTTTTAGTTTCTTTGTTCAGCAGTGAATTAAATGGTATTTCAAAAAGTAGACCTAGTGCTTTCAAGACCAACCTTAAATTGTCCATAACAAAATGAGCTGGACACTAATTCACTTTCTTATTTAAATTAATATATATTTTGTGTATTAATGTGAATATCACATGAGGGATGCTGTCATACTAGATTGCATTGTGGTGTTATACAATACATGACCATTAAGTACTGGCAAGCATTATCAAGCATCCTAGTTCTTCCTGAACTCTTCATGCCTTGCCCAGGCGGCTGTGATTTGGCCACATTTGTCTCCTGCTTCTTGATCCTTAAAGCTTTCTTATCTTAGGAACATTTTATTTCCAGCTGCATTGAGTCTAGAACACAGCTTGCTGTTTGTCTTAGAACTTGTACCTTCCCAAACTTCAAGTCTTAACTTCAATTTCACCCTCTTTTGCCTCAGCCTATCTTCTCTAATGCAGCTTTGTAAATGCTTATTTATTATTTGTGGTCCGCTGCCCTCTATTATGAAATGATCTTTATTTTGTGCAGAGCCCATTTCATAGTATTATGTTATTTTGCTTATTTAATTCCTCATCTAGACAATTTACTCACTTTGAGGTTAGATTCATTAGCTTACATGATCCACTTTATTTCAGCTATCTTCTTAGTTCAAAATGTGGATGGACTTTTCCTTATTCATTAAATGGTGATAGCAAAAAAAAAAAATGCTATAGGTAATCAAATGGACTTTGATATAAAGTGAAATTTGAGGTTACAGTCAGGGACACATCTCAAAATTAAGAACACTTGGCCAGGATGAGTAAAGCTCTAGGTTCCATCCCTACCACTTCCCTGCCCATAAAGAATCATTAGCAAAGTCAAGTACCAAATTATAGTTCCTGATCTATTTTAATGAAATTGCCATCAGGGATGAAAGTAAATATAAAATAAACATATACAGTAAAATATTTTTACAGGACATAGTCTATATTCTTGGATTTTTTTACTAAATCAGAAATTCAAAAAAAATCATTATATGTGGGTATGGCAAAAATTGCGGGGTTTTTTTTTTGATTCTCTGTGTTCTTTAATTTCTGCACTAGAGTTTAGAGGTCTTAATCTTCTTCCTTTTGTTTCTCTGTTTTGTTTATTTTTGTTTTTGATTTTTTTGTTTCCCTTTCTCCAAGGAGGTGTTATTTTCAGAATATCCTACAGTTATTCCTAAAAACTACAAAGAGAAAGGGAGAGCAACTGGGTGTGTCTAAGACCACTTGAAAAACTGTCCCATATTCTCCCATTTTCTGCTCCTTGAAGAGGTGAAGAGGAGCACATTCTTTCGTTTTTTTTTTTTTTTTTTTTTTTTTTTTTGTCCATGTATCCCCTTGTTCAAACTCCCTACCCCCTTCTGCTCCTCCCAGTCACTCTCTCTTCTCTCCATCTCCTTAATTGTTATAAGGGAACATTTAAAGAATATTATTGATCTCTTGGCTTTCTTCCACCTTCATCTCAAGCCTAGAAAAGTGGCTCAGTGACAATCATTTTGAAAATTAGAAGACATATAAAACTTGAACTGACTTGTCTTACAAAATCCAGATTCTCCAGGGATAAAAATGATATTTTTGAAGGTGACTTGCATTTGCAGAAATTTTCATTTCAGGAGCTAAAGTTATAGTACTGTAGTCTTATAAACAATTTATAAAGACTATAATTAAGAGTAGAAATATCTATACCAGCCAAAAGGACTGACAGGTTTAATCTCCAAGCTTCAAAGACTGAAGAAACCAAGTCATCACATAAAAGATGGTATCAGTTTTGTACCTCCTTTAAGCTACTCCTAAAATGAGAAGGGTGAAATAGCATTTGCCATACATCTTTTGTCATACTGTTCTATGCCCTGACAATGACTCACGCTTTCTTCAGTATTAACCATGGTGTACAATGTTGTCTATTAGACTTCAGAGGAGAATCGCTAAAGCAGCACAGATTATTAACCTTGCTTCTTTCACAAAGGCCTGGCAAGTTCTCTCAAAATTTGAACTTCAATGGTATTGGAATGTTCTGCCTTTTATTGAAAATTAAAGTATTTGAACAATAACAGAGTTATATTCATTGCTGACTAAAAGTTAGTGGATATTTAGAAGTAGGGTTTCTGTAATCCCACTAAATTTGAATGAAGATTATAGTTGGTAAATAAATTTACAGCCTTCATATTATAGTTTGGATGTATTATGTGCCTAAATGCTCATGTTGAAGATTTGATGGTCAGGCACTATTGCTATGGATAAGTGATTGGATCATGAGGATATACACATCAATAAGTTTATACCTGCTTTGGGAAGACTGAATTGAAAAGATAAACTTCTTCCTTATCAGCACAGCAAGAAAAATTGTGCTAACAAAATGGCATATTGTAATGTCACATATTTGATTGATATGATTGAGATGAGTTTATTTCTGTTATTGCATCAGTTTTCTTTCATTGGCTTTCCTGTCAGATACCATTTGAGAGGAATCAAGTGAAAGAAGAAAAGATTCCTTTTAGTTCACACTTTCAGGGGTTTTTATTTAAAGTCATCTGGCTCTCGTGCTTTGGCCAAGGTAAAACAGAATATCATGTATTTGAGATGTGGTTGGCTCCATAACTCCGGGGTTAGAGCACTGGTCTTGTATTTGAGAACTCCCAGAAGAACAAGAAACATCAGGATGCCGAGATCCAAGACAGGAGCTTTTCAAAGGTATGCTTTTCAAAGGTGTATGTTTAATCACTTGCTTTGTTTAATTAGACTCCATTTCCTACTAGACCATGTTTTTAATTTTTACTATGCAGTCTAGAAATCTGTATTATATATACCAATATGAACTGTTATGGGCTGAAGTACCTGAACACACTTTGAGAGAGGAGGTGGGAAGGCACAGCATCAACTGGAGTCAACTCCAGGCATAGACACTGGAGTCAGGTGAGAAGCAAATGGCAGTCTTGTTTATTGTGTATATGGGGCAAACCTATATACCCTTCTTGATATCCCATTGACAGCTGGAGACTCTTAGCTGTGTTATGTTTCTCTTGTTGGCCTCCAGCATTTTGATGATCATATCCAGTCACCAGGTGCAGCAGCAGACTCCAAGTTGGCTCAGCAGGAATTAGCTAGTATGAATGCCTATGCACACAAACTGCAACACGGCAACTGGTTTTTATCAAGTTAGCTGGTTTTGTTACTCCTGTAATACATCAGTCTGCAAAACATTGGTATATACACAAAGGAGTCAAAGACTCACATCCAACATGAATAAAAGAATGAATTTGTAAATAAAGTAACACAAAATTTAGGGATGTTTATAACTACTTTTTTATTTCATAATTGCCATACTTGAAAGCAAGCAAGTATCTTTTGCTTTTTAAGCTGCAATATCCAGACACTAGAGTATTTCTCAGTGTAATCAGGACATGAAAATATAGATGAATCATTATATGTACAATACTTAGTCAAAGAAGCCCACTTGAAAAGGCTACATATCATGTGATTCCCACCATTGTTACATTACAGAAAAGGTAAAATTATGGAGACACTAAAAATATTCTGTTGTTCTCTGGAGTAGAGTGTGGAGATGAACAGACATAATGCCTTCAAAGGATACTAACACAGATAAAATGCTCTACATGAGTGTTGTTCAAGAGGGATAATGTGCATTTATTCAAATTCTCAGAATGAAGCTTTAGTGTAAATGTTAGACTCAGGATGTTGTATTTAAAAGAGACTCATCAATTACATAAGTGCCTGTTCATAGTAGGGAATATTGCTGAGTGAAGAACCCATGTGTGGTGACTGAAAGTATAGGACATACTGTATAGTGAGCTCAAAACTACTCTAAGAGCAGAAGTCTATGTTGAAAACTAAAATTTATTTGATAGAAAGTATGTTGTAAGAATACAATGTGTAAGGGAAAATTGATAACACAATCTCACTTTGGAGCAGTTCAACATCTTTTCCACCTGCTTGTTAATTACTTAATATTAGAAGATTAAATATTTATTTTCTATATATCTTAATGATCATCACAATTACAAGACATTAATTTTAAATCTATTTAATGCATTTACCCTGCTATCAAAAACAAAATTAAAATTAATTGTTCAGTATTAGATCCTTAGAAGAAATGTATTCTTAAAGCATGTTGGTTGCAATTCAATTAACTTGTGTGTTGGCTTGTAAGGTCTTTATTTTCAAAGTACAGTGTCTGACCAGACAACTCTATCTTATGTAACATCTGTATTTTCAATTCCTCTCAGATCACAAGAACATTATTTTGCTACCATTCTAATTTTAACAAACTCTTCACCTTATAATTCAGATCATTTATTTATTCACCTTGCTATGGAAACTAGATTGATGACATATATACATGATGGAAATACACAGTTAATGAATTAATATATTTTTTTAAATATTCATACCTTACCTGAAGAAAGTTTTTTGCTGAAATAGGTAACAGTTTAACTTTTAATTCTGTCCTTCAGTGCCTGGACTAGGTGATAATGCATAAAGAAGCCAAAGGATAGTTCTCAAAAACCAGCAGGAGCAGCAGCAAAAACAGCTGCCAACATCTATGCATAATGACGTCCACTTTAACTATAGGACAGGTAAGCATGTAATAGATCTCTGAAGACAAGGCTAAGAAAAAATGAATCTTTCTTCATCCTAACTGATTATTTTATAAGTGCATGAAATTTACATTTTCTGTTTCTTATATTCTGTAACTTGACAGTAAAACTACTAAAGACCCAGGAGGCCTTTCCACATGAATGCAGGCAACACAAAATCTTTAACTTACATTATTGAATCCTTTAAGGTTTTAATTCAAATTGCCATCTTCATTATTTGAGTTTTAAACTATGTAGAATCCTTAAAAGTAAAGACTTTTTTTTTTTAGGAGAAGGCATAAAAAAGGAGAAACAATGATTATGGCACTATATACTGAACTGTAGAGGCTATGGAAGTAGTGGGTGGTGGGGAAGAAGTCATTACAGCCAGTTCTGTAGCCACTGGTGAATTATTCAAGCTTCAGTGAATAGCTCCAAACCCATTTCCACACAGAAGCCCTGATTAAGGTGAGAGAATCACAAAGTAAAAACAGAAACACTGCTGTTGAGTTTCTCTTGATGGCCCACAGCTCTCAGAGAGAGCATTATTAGCCCAGATAGAAAAATTTTATTTAGCTCTATGTATATCTATGGGTATGTCTATATCTATATCAAAATCTATCATCTGTCTAGCTATCTACCTATCTACTTGCAGAGTTAATATATATTAGTATATAGAGTTAAATAAAATTATATATATGGTGTACTATGTTTGTGTTTACATGAATTATAGTTAATTTTAGGTACTTTATAGTATAAGTTTTAAATATTTTTTCAGACATCGTTACTATTTGTCTTAGTCATTGTTTTTTTGCTGTAAAGAAATATCATGATCAAGGCAACTCCTATAAAAAGAAAGTACTGAACTGAGGGCTTGCTTATAGTTTCAAAATCTTAGTCCATTGTCAACAGAAAGTATGGCTGCATAGCATTTGCCATGGTGCTAGAGAAGTAGGAAAGAGTTACATCCTGATCTTTAGGCTGCAGACAGAAACTACTGTGAATGAAACTTCAAAACCCTACCCTATTAAAAGCCATGCCTTCTGATCCCATCAGAGAGTTCCACTGGCTGGTGACAAAGCATTCAAATAGATGGTCCTATGGGGGAGTATTATTATCCACACTACCATAATGTTATTTTACCTTCTTAGCTCTTTCTTCTGTATGATGTCTTTTCCTCTCTTGAATTAAAGCCCTCCACAATTCTTCCCATGCCTCCTTGTGATCACTTAGGTCCTGCCATTCCCTTTATTGTTCTCCCCTCCTTCCTACCCTTGGAATTTTCTCATTTTACTTTCCTGATTTCTACAGTTCCCCTAGCTATGGACCTGAAGATTTGGAGCTAGGAACCTCACATGAATAACACATGTGACTTTTATCCTTCTACGTCTGAGTTACCTTGTATTATATGATCTTTTCTTTTCCTTTTTCTTTTTTTTTGGGGGGGAGCTGGTATTGCAATTTTTGGAATTTATTGAGGTGAGTATTTTATAAATCACAGTCATACTTAACACTGAATTTCAGGCTTCTCTTAGCTACTTGAAATGTCTGGTTTTTTTAATGTGGAAAAAGATTTTTTCCACATTTTATTTATATCTTTATTATTTGGTGATTTTACATCATGCACTCCATCAAACTCAGTTATCAGTCCTCTCAGATTCATACCCACTCTTATGATCTTTTCTAGTTTATCCCTTTTGCCTGTAAATTTAATTTTTTCTTTACCGATGAGTAATATTCCATAGTGCATATGGGCCACATTTTATTACTTATTAATTTTTTTAGGAACATTTCGGATATTTCCATATCTAAGCTATTGTGAATAGGTCAGCAATGACCATGACTGAGCAAGTGTCTGTGAAGGAAGATGCTGTCTCTTCTGGGCATGTGGCAAACAATGCCATGGCTATGTCTATTGTCTATTTAGCTGTAATCTCTTGAGGCTTCTCCACACTGGTTTCCACAGTGATGGAACCTGTTTTCAATCCCACTCATAGTGAATGAGGATTCCTTTTCCACCACATCCTCCCATGATTTGTTGTCAGCTGCTTTGTTGATTTTTGCTATTCTGACTGGGGTCAGATGAAATTGCAATGTTGTTTTGATTTGCATTTCCCTAATTGCTATGATGAACCTCATGTTGAGATACTAAGTTGTTTATATTTTACTTTAGAACTCTCTGCTCAGTTCCAACCCCTATTTTTTTTTTTTAAGAGGGGAAAAGGCTTTATTGCCAACCAGTGCTTGCATGGATAACTTCTCCAAATAATACAGCCATGAGTCTTACAGTCTTTTGTCTTTTACACACACACAAACACACACACACATACATGTACACATGCACACATGCACACACGGCACACATCCTAGTTGTCACATTTCAGTGAGCAAGCAGCAGAACTACAGAAGCCAAAAAGCAAGGTTAGTACATTTTTCCTACTCAATAAATTACTGCTTAATGAAAGTTCCAATTTTACTATCTGTAGTAACCTTCTGTATTTTTAGCATGCAAAACAGGAAACAAAATGGCATCATATTGTTACTTACCCTCCACACACATCTGTGTCCCTGTACAAAGAATATAAACAAAAAACAATTGTCTTGGATAACCAGATGATATTGTCTCCAAACTCAAATTATATTATTTGGAGAAACCTGTTCTTCCAATGAACCCATGCCTTCCAATTCCAGAAGGAGTTTATGACATATGCCATCCTGGAGGCCATTCAATATACCTTCCATTTTCAAACATGGTCCTGATCCTTTACTCCAGTGAAGATTTGCTTCTTTAACTTACTCTCTCAAGAGAAGTAACATTACCAATATGCTCACATCCAGACCTGAAGAGGGGGTCAAAGAGGTCTGGAATCCTTTGGCCAACCCCTATTTTTAAATGGGTTATTCTTGTTTGTTTATTTTTTGATTCTTCATGTTTTTCTTATTTTTTTATCACATGATAGTGGAATGAGGACTTGGTATGAGGAAGGGAACAATTAAGAATGGGATTATGAAAGAGGACAGAAAGAAATGAGTGATCAGAATTTATTTTACATTTGTAGGAAACCAAAAAATAAATTAATGAAAAAGATTTTTAAAATAAGATAATGTTATTTGCTAATGAAAAAGTTTTAAAAATAAGATAAAATGATTTGCTGATAAAGTAATTATTTAATTGGTACTTCCTGTGTTAGAGACCCATGAAAGTATTACAAATAAGTAAACAGAGACAAAGCAATCAACTTTAAGAAAGTACAGATTAGTTGATTTAGAGGACTGTCTAAACTAACTCTTGGAATTTTATACATATAGCAATGAGATAAAAGTCCACTCTAATTTTACAACTGATGTTGACTTGCCAAGGTGGTAAGAACTCTACTAGCTGGCAAGGCAAGAAAATACTGTTGTCTTAAAGAGGTACCATATTATAAGAATTTCAAACAAAAGTTCTGTCAGTCTTATTTCTTGACATTTTCTTTATCTTGAGTCCTCCTTCTGGTAGTGGCTCAGAGTTTCAAGTTTCTTCTACACTATTATCAGATTCAATTTGGGAGAATATTTATACTCCTAGACTAATGTGGAGCAGTTAGAACAGCATCACAGTTGACTGGAGTATTTATGGGCAACACGAGGAATGCCAATGTGACTTATTTCATATCCATTGAACTTGTCAGTTAAGTGTTTTAACTTGGGGGTGGCATAAGATGCTGAACATATGATAAAGCCTCTACCATAGTTAATGAAAAACATAAACAATATCTGAACATAGGAAGACCCAGAGACCTGTAGTCTTAGATGCTAAGTATTTCTAAGTGAAAATAGTTCAGTGCTGGGTAGTCATGAAAGGTAAGCAAAGCAAGAAACTTTAGTGAGTCAAATAAGGTAACCAAGTCAATAGCTACATGAGAATCACAAGAGCTAAAGTCTGGCTTTTTATTTTTTAATAGGATCAGCATTGCACTGCGTTAGAATACATGTTTCTTTGTTAGAAAAAATATATTCCTTTAGTTTCATTGTAAATCTCGAAATGGGGAAAAGAAACTCTTTAGTTTTCACTCATCTTTAAAGCTAAAAGAAAATTTATGCATGTAGTACTAATATATCTGCAAAACAAATACAGCTTAGGTTAACATTAACTTGATATGACACATAAGATTACTCTGCTGAAACTAAATTGCTCTTCCCATGGTGACAGGCTTTGATTGCTGCAATATAGTTGCTTTGATTTTGACATGCCTCAAATGCTGGTTCCACTATGTGGCTGAAAAAAAAAAGATCACTGCTATTTTTTCCTGTTTGCATACATGAAAATATTTGCTAATATGCAATGTTCTAGCATCATTTGACTTTTACTTGGCTATAAATCAGAGTGCTTGCATGTTATAATGGACTGTTTTGAATTTACTTGACTATCATCTCTAAAATGGTAAGACACAGAGGAAAGTAAACTATAATTGTATTTGCAGACACAGGCAATTATTGAACTGAAATTTTCTAGAACTTGAATATCCAATGGCTATCTTTTTGGTATGTGATTGAGTACTTGGGGAAACACAGAGAACTGCATCCAATACTGTAGAGTGTACTATTTTTAAAACCAGGAACATAGCTTCGTGTTTTTTCTAAAGACATAATGAGTGTCTCCACAGAAGGGTACACAAAGGAAACTTCTTTGTTTCATAGCAGGTGACGTAATCTAGACTGGCTTGCATTTTAAAAAAGACTTTATTTATACATCTTTTACAATGACAAAACCTGAAAATTTTGGTGACCACCCAGAAAGTGATAAAAATCTCTGGTGAATTTTTTTTTGTAAGAACTCTAAATTTTCTGAAAGTGAGAAATGTATTATTTGATCAAATAAAAATTTAATATAAAATGAAAATTAGAAAGACATACTTGTTTTATGTTTTTTCTTGTTTTTCACGTGCACACATAAACACAAACACACAGATTTCCAACTATTCTTTTTGCTTTTAGTTCTTTCTTCACTTTTTTCTTACGTATGTGTAAGTGCGAAGCAAATTAACCCTTACTTTTCTCTTGGCTTTTTATCATGGTGTTTGTCATAGCAACAAATGTCAAACTAGAACATTGGCTATTTGCCTTTATTTTTTGACAGATGTATATTTAGATAATTTGCTCATTGATAAAATTGGATAACTTTGTGTGTTTTAGCTGCTTAGAGTTCATTGTACAGTCAAAGTATTAGTGCCTGTAAAATATATAGTTGGCAAATATTTTCTGTTTCCCCTTATTCTCATGACATCATTTGCTGGACAAAAAAGTGAATTTAATGCAATCTATTTGTAATTTTTTTCATATTATTTTTTATTATTGTTATGAAAAAGTAGTCAGGTGGTAATAAAATCTACTTCTAAATTCATTATAATTTTAAAAGTATATATAAAGTGTATAAATGGATAACCTATAAGTTTTTTCAGCCTATTATAGATGATGTCAAAACTACAACACTGAACCATTTAACAAATAAGATTGGATCTAGACTCTATCTCCTAATATTTGAATTAATCTACAGTAGAACTGAGGTATCATGACCTCAGATATAACAGTTCATTTTTTAAAAAGGTGATCCTAGAACTGTAGTTTTTAAAACCATAATAATTTTTGCTTGAAAATATGTTAAATCTATGGGTTAGAAATTTCGATATTTGATACAATTAGATGCTTCTTCCTAGAAGAGTGAGAAAAGTTTCTTGGAGTAGATTGAGTAGAGCCATGTAAGAACACTTTCAGGGACAGAAAGCCAGAAAAGGGCAAAGAGCAAAATGATTGTTGCCTCTGGAGGTGGAGAGGATGGAAAAGCTGCAAAAAGTATGATTTATAGGATGAAGAATTTCCAAGAACAACAATTTATAGTGACTAATTTCAATTTTTATTTTGTTTTAGTGAAGATGGTGATTGTGATGATGATGATGATGATGATGAAAACCTATTTTTGGACCCCACAGCTTTAGTTTGCTGTATGAGACTGGTATTTCTTCAAATAATAGAGAAAAAATACTTTGTCATTTCTTACTGTCAATCTATACTAACAAAGAGGAAGCAAGATTTTTGCTTATTTTTGATATAATTGTTAAACTAGTCATTTAAGATAACCCCATATAAAATTAAAAGAAAAATCACATTTAGAACAGAGTCACTGAACATGGAAAATAAAAATGTCCCTAATTATTTGTACTAATTTGTTTACTTTTGACACTAAAGGGATCTTGCATTTAAATATTTATATATAGTGTGTCTATGGTACATATATTACTAACTTGGTACTCAGTGAACTGTCAGTGGTGTCTTAAAAATAAGCATGGACAAATGCCAACATAGAAAAAAATTGTCTTAATTACATTTTTATTTTTTTCTTGCTTTTTTTTTCTTTGTTTGGAGAGCTGTTCATTAAAAACTTGTCAACAGAACTGATTTCTCTCCTTTCTTCCTCTTTGTCTTTTATCTTCCTGTTTCCCTTTCTCCCCTGTCTCCCCCTTTCTCCTTCCTTCCTTTCTTTCTTCTTTCCTTCCTTCCTTCATTTCTCCCTTTCTTTCTTTCTTGTCTGTCCTGCATTTATTGTCCTGTTCTATAGTTATGGCTTTGAAAACACAAATACTTATAGCAGGAATTTGTCTACTTTAACAGCATAAGACAGTTAGAAATAGAATGTAGAGCCAGCTCAATAGTGGATTTTTTTTTAAAAAAAGTAAAGAACACCCAATCTGCAAATTGCAACCATTGAACAGCTTGGGATCTGAAAATTATATTTAATATAGTCTTCTGCTATTCATTTGATCTCAACACTATTCATTCTACACAATGGCGTTGTTACATATTTCCTTTTTTCTTGTCACTCTATTTTATTTTATTTTTCTAGAAAATAAAAGTTTTTATCCTATGTAAAAAAAAATTAGAGCCAGCCATAGTGGACTTATAGAACTGTATTTCATTAAATTTAGGCTAGTCATTGCTTGAACTTTTGAGTGAAACTGCTGTGAGGTTATTATTTGAAACTGCTTGGAAACACTCATCATTTTTGCACCTGGATTTGAACCTCCAGGTTAACAGTTTAGTGATTGTTGGCAGTTATTTAATGGGGAAGGTATTTTGAGGTTGAAGCCCACAATGAAAATGTTGCCACAATATGAGGGAAAATGTGGGACCTAGTCATATCACTTGAGTTTTAGATTAAGCTATATCTGTACTGTTCATCTGCTTGAACCAATATTCTGATTTCCTCCCAATCACTAAACACATTTGGGAACATTTTTCTGTATTAGTTATCTAAATCTTGCCTGTTGAAATATATTATTCTTCATATATGTTGGGCAGAAGAATGCAGAACTGAAACCATTCCTAGGAACTGGGGAGATAATGTGTAAAGCAGAGAAAAAAAAGCAGCCAGTAAAAAAAACTAAAAAGAACAACAACAACAACAAAAGATACCTATGAACAAAGCAAAGATGCAGGAAAGAGATAAGAAACTGAGTGCTAGGATATGGCAACTGGAGATGATCTCATGATTAATTGTATGATTGTATCTCCATTTGTGCTGAGCCTTCAAGAGTTAAGTGGGTTGCACTTTTTATTCTAATATCATCATAGAATCTGTATTTTGTAGTTTCATATAGTTTGATTGTATACATAGTTAAAGTCAATATTTCTTTGTGTTACTGATGGTTTCTTTTGTTACACAGTCTCTCACTCTGTACACATACCATTAGCTCATAGTTCTCATTTTCCTGCATTATATTCTGAACTGCCTTTTGGCTTATAGACATGAACCACAATGCCCAATGCTCAAATTAAAATGTGTATTGTTTTGGAGTGTCAAAGACTATATTTTTGTTTTGATTCTAACATCATGACAGTTGGTATATTTCTTTAAAACATTGAGTATTTAATAAATGTTGACTGATGAGCTCTATCTTACTGAAGCCTGGAAAGGGATATTTTAATTTTATAATTTTCATTATTTATTATCTGACTTTATAAAATTATATATTACCCTAAAGTACTTCTGTGAAAAAATGGGTAATAAATTGAGCACATTAGATCAATAACCACTATCTGTAATAACTTTTGAAGAAGGAGATTAGGGGAAATGATAAAAGATAAATTTTCTTGTTAAGAAGTTAATGCATTAAGATTTAAAATACTTTAAGTCTGACCACATGTTCTACTTTGCCTCTTATGCTGGCAAAAATTATTGAGTGCACTTTTCAGTTCTCAACAGTGTCCCAGTTTAAATCATGAAGTTCTTTGTATAATAGTTACTTACATATTTCCAAACCTTAATGCTCATCCAAAATATTAAAGACAGTATTATTTTAAATTGCAAAGCATTTGAAAGGTGTATAAAGAAATTAGGAAAAACCCAGAAGCCTGTATATACACATTCAAAATCTGGGAATTGTTAAACATTTTTCAAGTTTTAACTCTTTTAAAATAAAAACAATGCCATCACCAAAATCAATGAATTCTCAACCTCAATAGTATTATTTTTCCTTTTTTCAAGAGACAAATATAAATATATAAGCATTTGTACTTTGATTACATGTATATTCAAGTTTAACAAGTGGGCATTGGATAAGTTAATGTTACATAAAACTTCTTAACAATATGTATTTTATAAAAGCATTTTGAAAATATTTATTCTCAAATATCTCTTTTGTATTATAATTTAGAATGTTTTGTGTTGAGACTAACCATATATAGTACAATTTCAAATTAATCTGATATTTAAATAGATATTTTAATCTGATTTTGATCAGAATACAAAGTAATTTACACTACTTATTTATGCTTACTATGTCTTGACTGATGTGTGATTCAACATTGACTCTTTTTTTTTTTTTTTGATTCCCAATAGTTACATTGGGAAATTGGTTACACACAAAAGAATAAAATAAAGAAAAGAAAATCATTTAACCAAAGATGGCTCTGATATAGTGTGAAGTTTCAAGAAAGGCCTATAACACTTCAGAAGATTTTAATGCAGAGTCTAAATACAGAGAGTCTGTGTGCTCTTACTACATTGAATACAGAAAATCCAATGTGATGACTGCAATGCACTTTTATGACTAAAATAAATGTATAAGCCCAGTATCTAACTTCAAACAGTTCATAGAACGTATTTAAATCTTTGTGTTTTATGTTTGACATCCTTAATCAGGGAATATTTGGGCTTTCCTTAAGCAAAACCAACTGATCTTGGGTGCTTTGATTATGAGAGCATATGCAATTATCCTTGAGGCCTAGAGTGAATTGTCGATTCATTTCATGTAACAGTACTAATGACAGAAGAAGAAAAAAACCCACCAACTTCAAAAACAAGTTTTGATCCTCTTCCCAAATTTCCTGTGACTTACCTTAAATATACACATGTGTATTTATGTGTGACTTCATTTCTGCATCCTCCCCACCATATTTCATTAGTGAAGCATCCCATGAAGGTAATTAGAAAGATAGACATGTTCCCAAAGTTTCAAACATGCCCCAATCTGTTTCTAATAGTTTTTTTTTTTTTTTTTTTTTAGTGAATTTGGCATCTCATTTTTTTTACTTAGTCTTTGGAGTCTCTTGATAATAGATAGGGAAAAATGGGACAGATAGGATAATTTGGGAAGAAATAGTGATTGCAATGGAGCTATCAAATCACCCGGTAAGGGAGTAAATAGATAAGATTTTGTTCTAGCAATTGGATAAAGATAAGCATTCAAAATGAGAAAACCAGGGCTAAGATAGATAATAGCTTGTCTGTCAGAGCTGCTGTTGCCAATTAATGTTAATGGAAGCATATAGGATTTCACAATGTTGCTGCTAGCTATGCTTAGAATGATGGCAACATCAGTCTGCCTATCTTTTATTAAATATCTAGAATGAAAAATTGAGAGAAGATTGAATCAAAGCCTCCTTATTGAAGGTAGAGAAGACTTTAATTGAGAGTCATGTTTAAAACGGTGTTTTAGTAGGAGAATGAAAAGTGGTTTCACATTTCTCCCTTTTTAATAAATAGTCGTCTGTTATCGTCTCAAGAAAGTTTTGGCCTCATTCATCAGTTTGATAGTAAACATGACATGTACTTGAGTTCACAGCAAGCAATGTAGATCTAGATGAAGTCCCTGGCATTACGGTATTTCATAGTTAAACAATGTAGGGGAGTTACACTGCTAAAGGAACCTGTATACAAATTACTTAACCCATAAATTGAGGTCAAGAAATGCTTGTCAGTGAGAGATGACTTAACGAAGACTTGAAAAAAAATTGGGAGTTAAACTAAAATAATAAGGCTAGAAGGTTAAAATTTCTCATAAAATTAACACCAAGTACAAGACATATATTAAAGAAATAGGTTTTAATATGTTAACAAAATTTGCTCTGACAGAATCATAAGAGACATGGGGCATAAGAGTAGTACAATTGCAACTGATAGGCATTCATTAATACTTGAAATTTATTTTTATAAAAATGACTAGTTCTTGAATGCAGGGCATTTTCCTACCTGGGCTACAGACAGGGAATTTCCATTCCTGGTGGATAATGGATTTGAGAAGATACAGATGGGAAATAAGTTGTCAGGGTCCAAATGTGTGTGCATATGGGTCAACACAGGAAAGATTTAACAGACATGGCAGATGTCAGGGACAGTGGTTCTAGCAGAACTGGAAGCTACATTGGATATAGATGACAATATAAGAATTAGAACAATAACTAAATTGTGTTTGGTAAATAGATGGGATTACAATAATGTGCTGCTTTCGAATGATGATTGAATCACTGAAACAGAGATCAGAGGAAAAAGTAAAAATGAAAATAAGGCACATATTTGCTACAGGTTAAGGCACATATTTGCTATAGGATTCAGGATTCAAGTTAAAAAATATTATGGTTGTGGGAGTCCCTTGGCTTGGATCATAATTTTCACATGTAATAAATATATAAACAAATATCCATTAATGTTTACACATAATTGAAATTTAAGAGTGAAGAACTCTAAATCTGTAGAAGAGGAACTCCCCCACCCCTACACACACACACACACACAAAAAAAAAAAAAAAAAAAAAAACAAAGGGTTGTAGAATGAGAAAAGATAAAAATTCCAGCTCACTGAAGAAATGTAGAGAAGCTTACTTGTTTTGGAGTGGACAGGACCATGGGAAGTTTGGGAACAAAGAGATATGGGGAAAGGTATAGTTGTGTTAATGAAATCAGTTTATAATTATGTTGGTTTGAGGTAGAATGACTTATCTTTGGCTTCCCAAATTGGTCTTAATTTTGTAATAATCCTTTTGGCTTTCTGTACTGAGCTCTGGGATTATAGGAACCATCTCTGAGTTATATCTTAAAGACAATAAGTGCAGGGACTCTGGGGAGAAGAATTAGATGTGTTGATCTTCCACAGTCACAGTATTTTCAGAAACTACACAGAACTACAGTGAACACTATATCTGTATTCCTAATATAGTAGGGATTAGGAAAGTTTAATAGGAAAGTTTCATCTTTCCAATAACATGGTTTCAAATACTTCAATTTAAAAAAGGCTGTGGCTCTTATAATGAAATGGCATAGCAAAGCCATTGAATATCAACAACGTGGTAAATATCAGCAATTTTTAAATATAATTGGTTGTATATTTATGGTGGTTTGAATGAAAGTGGCCCCCAAAGGCTTATATATTTGAATGTTTGATCCCAAATTGAAAAGATTAGGAGGTATGACCATGTTGAAGGAGTGGAGACCCAGGCCTTTAATTCCAGCACTCAGGAAGCAGAGATCCTCTGGATCTATGAGTTCAGTGACAAACAGAGAAAGAAGGTGGTAGCACACACTTTTAATCCTAGCACTAGAAAAGTTGAACCAGGAATTGAGATAGCACCATTGGGAAAGAAAGTTTTTTCTTTTCTTTTCCTTTTTTTTTTTTTTTTTTTTGACTGCTCACCATTTTGACTGAGGACTCAGAGGCTTTGAGTCTGAGGATTTGTGGAGACTGGACCTGCTGTTTTCAGACTGAGGAGTTGGCTAGGTGAGAATTGGTTGTGGTTTGTTTCTCTGTGTTTCTGATATCTTGAATTTTCCCTCAATATCTGGCTATGGGTCTTTTAATTTTATATTCCCCAGTAGAATTCATATAATAAAAACCAGCATGGTAAAATATACCTTTGAGTGCAACAGTGGAAGGAAAGTTAACACACTTCTTTCTGATTTTATTTAAGGGCTTTTCTACTTAAAGAAACATATTTGGTATAATAAATCTGTACAAGAAATAGGGGTAGGGGTAGTTCCTACAGCTAAGTGCTTATCCTATTACTATAATGTTGCTAAAATAGACACAGTATCTAAATGTTGTGTAAAGTCATGTGTCTGTATTCATACCCATATATTAGTCAAGTTCTTTTACCTCAAAAATTATTTTATTATTGTTATTTGTTTGTCTGCTTCTGTTTTGCAGCAGAAGGCAGTTGACAAAGAAGATGATAACTACTCAAAGTACAGAGAGTAAGTGTCTGTTAAATGCTCAGCCACACATGGTATATCTATATCATAAACTCTCCTCAAACCTTGGAGACCAGTAAGGGAGAGAGAGTAGAAAGTTTTTAAGAAGCACAGGTTTGGAAGCAAAAAAGTTAAACAGTGTCTTCTGGACATGGCAGGCCTGCTGTATTCATCACTCACTGAAATTGTGAGTGCTTGTACAAGATATATAGGAAACAATATGCTAAAAACTTAGCACAGTATGGAAGGGGTAAGTCCAATGAAGTCCCTTGCCCAGCTGAAGAGCTATTGATAATAAAACACTCTGGGAAAGGGAGAGTCAGTTTTTCTTAATGGTGTGGCCCCTGGTAGGTCAATAATATACATGTGTATGGTCACATACCCATGGATTTATTTATCACACCCTAAGCCATAAATAAAACTCATGGATTTGAGATGTAGTGATTATGGGAGCTGAATGTAGGAGGACTGAGAGTGAAAATTAGGAGATGAACATGAATGAAATACATTGTAAGCATGTACTAATTTCTTAAAATATTTAATAGAAATATTATTTAAGGAGAAACATTGTATGTATGCTTGCAATGAATGTATTCTCCAATGGTCCCATTATCACCATGTTCATTCACTCTGTTTTCCTAAGTTTCATTGTTTGCATAGGAATATGAAAACTTCCATTAGGATTATAATTTTTGATATGTTATTTCATTCTGTCAGTATTTTCACAAAGGTTTTCTTCTCACTACAATCTCACTCAATGGAAAGGGTTAGCAAACTCACCTCAGCTCTTTGAATGGACACTATCTCACATGGATTGGAGATTATATTTGATACATCAATTTGTAAGTTTTACAAAAACCAGAAATGCCAATTTAAAATTTAAGAATATCAAAAATAAAAGCAAATACATGGAACTATTATTTACATGTATACACATAATCATGCATATTTCTATAATTCATGTACATTCATCAGATTTTCTTAGTACTGTAGTATTAAGAATATGTTAGTATACACTGTTAATTTTATTTTTCATAATTACCATTAGATGATAGAAGAAAAAAGATATACTAATTTTAAAGCGAAACTTAGCACATAAAATGTAACTATGAGTAGATAAAACAATTTCTGACATAAAACTAAAAGGAATGAGCTATTGGCCTTTCAAGGAGGGTGACTGAATACAATTAACCCTATTCAGTACTGAAAAGTCTGATTTTTTTCATACTGTACCCAAAACTTTTCTGAGCCACCATACCTATATTTCACCATTTTCTTTGACTTAGGTTTAGGTGATGGAATATATGATCAAGATAACCCAATGATATAAAATGTGTAAGTTGTTGATGAATATGAAACAAACAAAATAATGCCCCTAGGACACTTGATTTATGCTCCTCTCCCACATATATGACTTATGTGTTATAACCTAATAGAACTACTTTTAAAGCTCTTCTTTCATAAAGCTTTTAGTAGCAAATATTTTAATACATTAATTTATCCATACTTCAATGCCTTCCTAGGAAGATATTAATGAAACACCTATTAAACTCAAATAAAAAGGAAACAACAGAATAAAACAAGCATCATCTAAGTCTATCTTGGTAAATAAATGAGTCTATTGAGATTACACACAGGACAACTCATAGACATTTTTCTCACCCAGAATTAACCTATTCCATAGTCAAGCTATCCTAACTACATGGAATTTAGCACCACAAACCATTAGATCATTGGGCAAGAATGAGTGGTTATTGGAATCTCATCATGATCATCTACTTAGGTATCTGATTCTACTAACTGTACCACCACTTTGAGTAAAAGCCAAAGTCCCTTGTCAGCCACCATAGTTGCTGTGTTTCAAAATGATAGAGGCCATATAAGTTTCAGTGATAATAGCCACTCTTTAGTCAATGAATGCCAAAGAGAGTGATCAATACTATCCTCCATGGCAGTGTATCTTAAGCATTTTAAATCAGACACATAGACAGATTCATTTGTGCTTTTCCACAAAGTCAGAATTTATTGGATAATAATACACTCTCATTGAATACTTGATTTGTTTGATGCAATTCTGATTTCATTTGGTAGTATAACTGTTATTTACAAAATATTTTAATTCTAATCTTAATTATTATTATTAACTGGCCATCTCTCTTTCTCTGTCTCTGTCTCTCTCTCACACACGCACACACACACACACACACACACACACACACACACACACACACACAAAACTTCAAAATGATTAAAGAGGTCACAGAGTTAAGAACCCTTACTGACCTGAGACAGATAGTTAAGAGTATCACCGCTGGTGACCAGATAAACTGTGAATGAACACAATTGGAGAGCTTTTGGAGTTATTCAGAGGCAAGTTGGCACAATGCAAGTTGAGATGCTAGATCTGGACAAGCAATTGGAGTAGGCTGTGTCAAACAGTGGTGAGTGTGCAAAGACATGCATAGATTCATCAGATGTTTAGATGGCACATAGTGATATTTCCACTGTGTCTAGTGTTAAGTGACCCTCCTTTTCTGTAATCCAGGTAAGAGTGTTATAGAATTTATTAGTATTTAGAGTTAGATATATTCATGGGGATTTTTAAAAATGATGCTTTACTGTATGAATGTGACCATTTGTTCCATATTTGACTTGATTGTTTTATATGCATTACCTTTTTATTTGAATAAATGTGTAATTTATCAGTTAATTGTCATTCCACTCATTGCTGAAAACTCACAGCATAGTTTTCAGAAAGTACTTTTCATCATCTGAAAGCACATGACTATATTGGCTGCAAAACAAAATTAATGGGAGTGTATTATAATCAGACTGAATATAGTGAGGCATTGCTAACAGTGCTCATCAAATTTCATGGTTTTCTCCAGACAGTGTAGATGATGTAAGTAGTTGCTATGCACAGAACATTTATTATGTTTGATCACTGAACTAGGGAAAAGGTATACATGTTTTAGTTCTTAGATAAATGTTATCTGACAAACTCATATTTTGAAAAATCAAGTGATCAAATCCAAATTACTCTATGGCTTTATTCTTTCTCAGTCTGGCCAAAGGCGTCCATAGGGAAATTCTATTACCTTAGGTTTTGTTGTTTGCTGAGGTATGCACTATTTTACTGTTATCTGGTTGTGATGGGAAAGGGATGAGAAAGAACAGACGCAGTAAATTGGTGCTAAGAAAACAAAGATATGGAATGCGAATAATAAGATTACACTTAGTTATGTTATATTACCAAACAAAGTCTCCTTCATCTGTGGATAAATATTTTATATTTTTGCAGATTCTCACTCTTCAAATTGGCCTTCAATTTTTTTCATTCTCTTAAAAATTGAATTTTGAAGGATCGTGAATCCACCCAAAAGAAGCCATTTCTTGTTTGTTCATTGTGCATCAAACTACCCCTATTCAGCTTGATGCTTTTGGCTCATCAGTGGAAACAGGGATGAGGGAAAAGTACCAACAAACATAAAAATTGGAATGGTACAGGGTAATAACTTTATACTTTATCCCTTCAGCTACTCTAAATGATAAAGGTGGGCCCCCAGGAGCCTGGATGAGCTCTCATCTATCTTAATCCGCTTTGACAGCATAATATGTGTTTCTCTAGGCTACTTATATTACCAAAAGTTGGTTTTCTGCCTGAGGAAAGTACTGTGAAGGAAAGCAAAGTTCCTGTATTGCCACTTTCTTATATGTTATTTAATCTAATGTAATTGTGATTTTGAGAATTACCAAAACCAGTTTGCAAAGTTTGTGTTTGTTTTTGTAAACTGAAGATTGTTAGTTTTAAAGACGTCTATGGATAGTCTTTAGCTATCCATTTAGCAATGGCTTTATCAATGTGGAAACTGGTTGTAATAACACATGGTGGCTCACCCCCAGCTGTGTGTAATTATTGTATGAGTTTCATTATTTTCTCGCAATAAAATTAAACATTTTCTAAAGGTAAAAACTCAGTCATACTGTTGTTTAAAGACATAAATGAAAAAAGGAAAATGTAAAGCTAGAAATACTGGAATATTAATCTTATACATTAAAAACACTTGGAAATAAATTTCAAAAGACTGTATTTCCTTTTTTTTTCTTTTTCTTTCATAGTGAGGAGACTCACAGAGTAGCCTGGTCCATGTTATTGGGAGCTCACAGACTCTGAAATGACAGGTGACAAACCATTATGAAATTGATCTAAACCCTCTGAATGTGGATAACAGTCTAAGCAGTTTGTGGAGCCACCTGCTGTTGAACCAGAGTTTTTGCCTGATGCACAAACTGGCTTCCTGGAGCCCATACTCTGCAGGGTAACACCTTTCTCAGCCAGATTTTGTGCTACCTCAACTGGATATGCTGAATTAACTCACCTTGAGATCCCTTGTTTTCTCTGGGGAATGGATGAAGAATTGGGGTAGAGAGGTTGGGGAAGGACATGGTCCATCTCTTTTACAGTGTTGACATTGTCGTTAAAAATAAAATGACAGCATGTATTTTATATATACTTATACACATACAATTATCCATGATACCATTGGAGGAAACTCTTATATTTTCTACCAAAAACAAAATAAGAGAATAAGAATACTATATTTATATTCATGTGCTAATAAAATTCATACTGACTATAATTTTTATAACAATTGTAATTAATCTATATGTAATATATGTGGCTCTGTGCTGCTAATCAACTGACTATAAAATTAGATGATCCTGAATTATCCAGGTGGACACAATTGCAAGGATTCCTTTTGGCAATGTAGGCGATGATCCTACATGAGTGTATTGACTTGCAAAAGTTGACTTCTTTGTTTCAAAATAATTTCTTAATAACCGATATAAAAAATGGTAAGGAAGTTACAAAAGTAGAGTAAAATTTATTTTAAGCATTGTGAGGCAAGTATTTAACATTTAGCCTGTGGTACAGTTCTGTTTTAGACATAATTAGAGAAAAATTATTCGTGTGTAATATTCTAGCTGATGTAAGATACTGTTGCATTTTATTCTAAGCATTTGCATTTTCTCCCAAGTTTTTGAAAGCCTTACTTTTTCTGTACTCAGAGTTCTTACCTTTAAAATAATGGTAGAGTGTGGACTGGAGAGATGACTAAGTGATTATGAGCATGTTAAGCTTTTGGAGAGATCCTGCATTCATTTCCTCTGAATCACAGTATACTCATAACCACCTGTAATTCTAGGTATAGGGGGATCCAATCCAATATACTCTTTTGACCTCCATGAGAAGACATATAAAACAAAACTCTCAAAGACATAGGAAGAAAGATAATGTAATGGCAAAAGCTGAGGACAGTAGCTTTGATTATAGTTCTGCACTCTCTGTGTTTTATATTTCTTTTATTTTTCCCTAGAAACCTCACAGGAGTATTTATAAAGCCCTGTTCCAAAGATTGAAGTTGACGCAGAAATGAACTATTAAGAAAGGGATTGTAATGGTTCACAAATATGCAGCAGAAACATCCAGTTGCCTAATACCAGGAGTTTTCTTTAGTTCCTTCTTAGGGAAAAGATACTGGGCATTAACTCTTTGTGAAAGTGACATTGTTTTAAGAAGATAGATGGTTGTCTTCGCCCACCATGAGAGCTAATTCACGTCAGTAGCATTTTGATAGCAAATAAACAATGCCGCTTCTGAGGGTTCTAAATTGGAAATCAGAAAAGATGTGGCAGGAGGGACTCATCATGCTGCTAATTTATTCTCACTAGTTGCTGCATGATAAAGTGTAATTTAGGAAATCAATCAATTTTTCCAACATATTTTTAATTTTTTATATATTTGTAGGAATTGATTGTTATTGTTTCATTAAGTAACCCCATCACATTATTTTAAGGTTGGTATCATTTGCCGAAGCACTTGCAAAATATAAAATTGAAATGTTCAAAGAAAAGGTGACCTTGCATTTTAGAACACAGATAAATAGAAAATGAGCTCTATAACCTCCAACATTGATGTTTCAAGGTAATTTAATAACAAGATCCTTAACTAAAGTAGAGCAGTGTGATACTATACATCACACTTAGATGCACTTGCTGCTTGTAAAAAATGAGTTACAGTGGCTTTTTCAATCCTACCTTATTAAGTTCAATTAATCTATTATAGAATGAAAGATACTTAGATTTTTATTAGACATTTTAAGTCATTAATAACACTTACATATTCATCATTGTAGCCTGGAGAGAAGGATTTTTTAATTTGTGTTCAAGCAATAGTTTGCATTGTATTTAGTTTGCTGAAGGTTGATCAAAGGCAACTTATGTGTGTGGGGGTATGTTCACATATGCAAGAGAGGGACAGAGACAGAAAGAAACAGAAAGGAGAGACAGAAAGAAACAGAAAGGAAAGACAGAAAGACAAAGGAATACAGGAAAGAGAGAATGAGAGAGAAAGAAAATGAGAGAGAGAGAGAGAAAGAGAGAGGTTTTGGTTTTATAAACAACAATTCTTTTTATCAACCACAATTCTTTTTCGTTTTATCCTTTTGTCTCCAAGATGGTAGATACTAGATAGTTCAGTATTTATATTGTATGCAATAATTTATAAACCCTTCAAAAATATTAATTTTAATTTATAAGAACCCCAGTTAACATTAAAACTGCTACAAAATTAAAAAATACAAGATATATAAATTCATTTCAGGTATTTGAAGTTGTAGTCCTCAATTAGCATAATAGGAATCCTTAATAACAACA
The DNA here is from genome assembly GCA_004025045.1 of Sigmodon hispidus. NCBI lineage: Eukaryota > Metazoa > Chordata > Mammalia > Rodentia > Cricetidae > Sigmodon > Sigmodon hispidus. The sequence continues at coordinate 49,212 of PVIH01006712.1, forward strand.
ATTTTGGAATTACCCAGGTGCTGTGGGATAGTTCTCTTGCACACTATAAAGATTTTTTACTTGTATTGGCTTAATAGTACTCTGGCAAGAAGTATTGATGGACAACAAAACTAGGAGAATTCTGGGAAGAGGAAAGACAACAGTCATCAGCCAAAGAGATACAGAAGAAGCAAGATGAGAATGCTGGACTTAGAAAAGGTACCATGCCACATGGCTAAACATAGATAAGAATTATGGGTTAAGTGTAAGAGATAGTTATTGATATATTTGATCTACTGGGTGCTCATTTATTATAGTGTTAGTTGTCTATGTTAATTATTTGGGATGTGAATGTTGGATAATCAGAAGTTGTTGATGAGACAGAAACTTTTCACTACACCCAGCTGCTCTCATAATTTTGCTGATATTTGCTGGTTATGAGTAGTTTCATTCTTAGTTTTGTTTTCCACAGTGGTAAGTATGAAAGCCAAAAATATCCATCAATAGGTCAAAGTCGGGAGTCACAAGCCTGACCCAGAGGGAACAGGAGATAAATATGTCATATTAATACTGCGATGTGTCAAAGCATAAATAGAAATATGCCTTAAATTAAAATGTAACTAGTTAATAACAATCCTGAGCTATTAGCCCAGCATTTTGTAATTAATACAAGTTTTGTGTGTTTATTTGGGACCATGTAGTTGGGATAGAAAAACTGCCTCCATTTACATTGAACATTCAACGTGCAACTAAAATCTATGACCCTGAAATTAAAAGTTTTATGCTCTTAATTTAAAGTAAATAAATCACACTGTACATAAAAATTTACAGTGTGATTTATAACAGTGATAGAGTTACAGTTATGAAGTAGTATCAAAAATAATTTTATGGTTAGCGGTCACCACAATATGAGGAAATGTATTAATGGGTCACCTCATTAGGAAGGTTGAAACCACTGGTGGAGACTGTCTGAGGTATTTAGTGCTGAATATATTATTTTATTTTTAAATGTTTTAAATCTACATGCTCTTATAAGAAATTAAACATATATACAAATATTCATTAACAAAGAGTCTTATGCTTTACTGATTGAAATAATGAATGAGTGTTCTCTTTGCTCCATGTCTTCTTTGGCAGGATCTGTCACTTCTGATTTTGATCTTAGCCATTCTGACAGTTGTGACATGGATTCTCAGTGGTTTTTTGATTTTTATTGTCTTGTTGGTAAGAATGCTGATAATTCTTTAAGTGATTTTCAACTATTTGAGATTCCTCTATTGATAATTCTGTTTAGATCTGTATTGCACTTATTTTCTGTAAAGTTTCTTTTTATTTTTCTTTTTTAAAAGCATTTATTTATAAAATACGGTTTTATTTTTCCATGTGTCCCTTGGCTCTCCCTCCCTTCCCCCTCCCAATCCCTCCAAGTCATCCTTCAGCTTCCCTCCTCCCCATCTCCCCATCTCATCCTCCAAAAGGACAAGAAGTCTCAAGGTATGTAAGTTCAGCATTCACTCCAGGCAAGTCTGATTTCCTCATCCTAATGTCAAGTCTGGGTTAGGTGTTCCTGTGGAGGGAATAGGCTCTGCAGTGCTAGTCCACACTTAGAAACACAGTCTGACTCCTCCCCTTGAGGCTCTACATACTGTCTATATCAGTGGACAAATGCCTATTCTTTGAGGGCATAGTTTTTTTCTTGAAGGTTCCCCAGTGCATGTTCTTAATTCAGTGATCTCCCAGAGCTCCAGGTAGCCATCACTGTGTGAATTTTCATCATAAGCCCTATTCCCTTGCTCATATAGACTCTCTCCCCAGTTTCAGCTGGACCAGGAACTCTGCCCAGTGCTCAGCCATGTATCTCTGCCTCTACCTTTATTCACTGCTGGATATAAGTTCTGTGATAGCAGTTGGGGTGGCTATTCCCTTGATTATAGGGGAAGTCTTGTCTAGGCAACACCTTCACTATTGTTGGAGACCTACTCAGGGACATCCTGTGAGTTCTTGGAGGTTTCCCTAGCACCTGCTCTTTTTCTAACCCTACAGTGGCTTCCTCTCTTAAGATCTCCATTTCTTCTTTGTTCTCCCTCCTTCTTGCTCCTCTCCCTCAGTCATCTCCTCTCATCATTTGTTCCCACACATTCTTGGTTGTGGCCCCTTGTAAACCCAATTAGCTAGGAAGATCTCTATTTTCTCTTCCTGGGGAATCCCTAGATGTCTCTCTTAACCTCCTTCAATACCAAGTTCTTCAGGGGTTGTGACTGTCAGCTTGGATGTTCTTTGCTTTTTGTCTAAAGTCTACTAATGAGTGAGTATGTCCCATGCTTATCTTTCTGGGCTTGTGATACCTTGCTTAGGAGTATATTCTCCAAATTCATCCATTTGCCTACAAATTTTGGGTTGTCATTTTTTTTTCTGCTGAGTAGTACACCTTTGTATAGATGTATCAAAGCTTTTTAATCCACTCTTCAGATGAGGGGCATCTAAGTTGTTTCCAGGTTCTTGCTATTAGGAATAATGCTGCTATGAACATAGCTGAGCTAATCCCTTTGGAGTGTGAATGTGTATCTTTGGGTATATGCCCAATAATGGTATTGTTGGATCCTTGGGGTGATTGATTATCAGTTTTCTGAGGAACCACCATACTGCATTCCAGGGTGGCTGTACAAGTTTACACTCCCACCAACGATGGAGGGGTGCTTTTCTTGCTCTGCATCCTCTCCAGAATAGTCTTTCCTTTGTGTTTTTAATCTTAGCCATTCTGACAAGTATAAGATGGTATTTCAGAGTTGTTTTGGTTTGCATTTCTCTGATGGCTAAAGATGTTAAGCAATTTTTCAAGTGCCTTTTAGCTATTTGTAATTCTTCTGCTGAGAATTCCCTTTTTAGTTCTGAACCCCATTTTTAAATGGGTTATTAAGGGCTTTGGGCTCTAGATTCTTGAATTCTCCATATATTTTAGAGAGCAGTGTTCTGTCACTTGTAGGGTTGGTGAAGATCTTCTCCCATTCTGTAGGCTGTTGTTTAGTCTTATTGACAGTGTCCTTGGCCTTAGAGAAGCTTCTCAGTTTCAGGAGTTCCTACTTAATAATTTTTGTTCTTAGTGTGTGTGCCACTGGTGTTATATTTAGGAAGTGGTCACCTGTGCCAATGCATTGGAGGGTACTTTCCCACTTTGTTTTCTATCAAGTACAGTGAAGCTGGGTTTATGTTGAGGCCTGTCATCCACTTGGATTAGAGTTTGTGCAGGGTGATAGGTTTGTATCTATTTGCATTCTTGTACATACTACCATCCATTTATGCCAACACAATTTGTTGAATATATTATCTTTGTTCCATTGGATATTTTTGGCCTCTATGTTGAAAATCAGGTGTTCACAGGTGTGTGGGTAAATGTCAGGGTCTTCCATTCGATTCCATTGATCCACAAACTGTTTTATGCCAGTACCAGGCTGTTTTTATTATTATAGCTGTATAATATAGCTTGAAGTCAGGGATGGTGATGCCTTCTGAAGTTCATTTTTTTAAGAAAATATTTTTATTTTATTTATTTTATTTTTTATGATTATTATTATGAACAAAGAAGTCAAATTTTCTATCCTTGTATATCCTTATTCAAGGTTCCTTCCTCCTCCCACCACATCAGGTCATTCTTTCTTCTCCACAACTCCCCATCCTCTCCCTGGGCAGGCAGCAGGCAGTCCCATGGTCCCACTGTCCCAATATTGCTTAGTTCAGTCTCTACTCCTGGCAAATCCAGTTTTCTCACCCCTCCCTGAAGAATGAGTCAGGTGTTCTTCGAGGGGGAGTGGGGTCCAAGGAGTCAGTCCAGGGTGTTTCTGATCCCAAGATGTTCAGTGGTTGTGGTTTGAATGTTAGGCATGCTTTGCTTTTTTCTTGTTTGTTTGTTTGTTTGATTAGAGTCCACTAATGAGTGAGTACATCCCCTGCTTATCTTTCTGAGTTTGTGATACCTCATTCAGGAGGATATTCACCAAATCCATCCATTTGCCTGAAAATTTTAGGATATCATTTTTTCTTACTGGGAGTAGTAATCCATTGTGTAGATGTACCACAGTTTGTTAATCCATTCTTCATTTGAGGGACATCTAGGTTGTTTCCAGGTTCTTGCTATTACAAATAACGCTGCTGTGAACATAGTTGAACTAATACCCTTGGAGTGTTACTGTGCATCTTTAGGGTATACACCCAGAAGGGGGATTGCTGGGTCATTGGGGAGATTGATTCTCAATTTCTGAGAAACCACCATACTGCATTCCAAAGTGGCTGAACAAACTTACAATCCAACCAACAATGGAGGAGTATTCCCCTTGCTCCACACCCTATCCAGCATAGGCTGTCATCTGTGTCTTTTATCTTAGTCAATCTAACAGGTGTGAGGTGTTATCTCAAAGTTGTTTTGATTTGCATTTCTCTGATGGCTAAAGATGATGAACACTTTTCAGGTGCCTTTCAGCCATTCGTAATTCTTCTGCTGAGAATTCCCTTTTTAGATCTGAACCCCATTTTTTGGTTGGGTTATTCAAGGTTTTGGGCTCTAGATTCTTGAGTTCTTTATATATCTTAGAGATCAGTCCTCTGTCACTTGTAGGGTTGGTGAAAAACTTTTACCATTCTGTAGGCTGATGTTTTGTCCTATTGATAGTGTCCTTGGCTTTACAGAAGCTTCTTAGCTTTAGGAGATCCCACTTATCGATTGTTGGTCTTAGTGTCTGTGCCACTAGTGTTATATTTAGGAAGTGGTCACATGTGCCAATTCATTGAAGGGCATTTCCGACTTTCTTTTCTATCAAGTTTAAAGTGGCTGGGTTTATGTTGAGGTCATTGATCTACTTGGATTTGATTTTTGTGCAGGGTGACAGGCTTGGATCTATTTGCATTTTTCTACACACTTCCATCCAGCTATGCCAACACCATTTGTTAAATATAATATCTTTTTTCCATTGAATGTTTTGGGCCTCTTTGTCAAAGTTCAGGTGTTCATAGGTTTTTGGGTTAATGTCTGGATCCTCAATTCTTTTCCATTGGTCCACAAGTCTGTTTTTATGCCAGTACCAGGCTGTTTTTATTGATGTAGCTCTATAGTATAGCTTGAAGTCAGGGATGGTGATACCTCCTGAGGTTCTTTTGTTGAGTAAAATTGTTTTGGCAGTCCTAGCTTTCCTGTTATTCCAAATGAAATTGAGTATTATTCTTTCAAGGTCCAAAAAATATTGTGTTGGGATTTTGATGGGCAGTGCATTGAATCTGTAGATTGCCTTTGGTAGAACTGTCATTTTTACTATGTTGATCCTACCAATCCAGGAACATGGGAGAGCTTTCCATTTTCTGATATCCACTTCAATTACTTTCTTCAGTGATTTAAAATTTTTGTCAAATAGGTCTGTTACTTCTTTGATTATAGTTACTCCAATGTATTTAATACTATTTGCAGCTATTATGAAGGGTTATGTTTCCCTTATTTCTTTTTCAGCTCTTCTATCTTTAGTGTATAGAACGCTACTGTTTTCTTTGAGTTAATCTTGTATCCTGCTGCATTGCTGAAGGTGTTTATCAGCCGTAGCAGTTCCTTGGAAGAATTTTGTGGGTCACTTATGTATACAATCATATCATCTGCAAATAGAGATAGTTTCCCTTCTTCTTTTCCAGTTTGTATCCCCTTAATCTCTTTTTGTTCCCTTATTGCTTTAGTTAAAACTTCGAGAAGTATATTGAATAGATAAGAGGAGAGAGGACATCCTTGTCTAGTTCCTGATTTTAGTGGGATTGCTTTGAGTTTTTCTGTATTAAGTTTGATACTGGCTGTTGGCTTCTTGTAAATCGCCTTTATTATATTTAGGTAATCTTCCTGTATTCCTGATCTCTCCAGGGCTTTAATAAAAAAGGAGTGTTGGATTTTGTCAAAGGCTTTTTCAGCATCTAAGGATATGGTCATGTTTTTTTTATTCCTTTAGTTTGTTTATATGATGGATAACATTTACGGTTTTTTATATGATAAACCAGCCCTGAATTATTGGGATGAAGCCTACTTGGTCGTGATGGATAGTATTTTTTATACATTGTTGTAAACTGAAGTTCATTTTTAAAGCAGGAATTGTTTTGGAGATCATGTGTTTCCTGTTTTTTCATATCAAGTTTAGTATTGGTTTTCCAAGGTCTGTAAAAAATTGTGTTGGGATTTTGATGGGTATTGCATTGAATCTGTAGATTGCTTTCAGTAAAATTGCCATTTTTACTATATTTGTCCTTCCTATCCAGGATCATGTTTTGTGTTTCCATTTTCTGATATCTTCTTTAATATCAAACTTCAGTGACCTAAAGTGTTTGCCAAAGAGATCTGCTACTTGTTTGGTTAGTTTAATGCTGAGATATTTAATGCTATTCACAGGTATTAAGTGTGGTATTTCCCTTATTTCTTTTTCAACCCTTTTGTCCTTAGTGTATAGGAGGGCTATTGATTTTTTTTTGAGTTAATCTTGTACCCTACTACATTGCTGAAGGTGTTTATGAACAGCAGAAATTCACTGGTAGAATTTTAGGGGTCACTTGTATAAATGATCATATCACCTACAAATAGAGATAGTTTGACTTCTTCCTTTTGGCTTGTATCCCCTTAATCCCTTACTGCTTTATCTAGGACTTTGAGAACTGTATTGAATGGATTAGGAGATAGAGGACAGTCTTGTTCCTGATTTTAGTGGGATTGGTATGAGTTTTGTCCATTTAGCTTATTGTTAGCTGTCGGCTTGCTGTATATTGCCTTTATTATATTTAGGTGTTTTCTCTGTATTCCTGATGTCTCCAGGACTTTTATCATGAAATAGTGTTGGATTTTGTCAAAGGTTTTTTTCAGCATAATCATGTGTTTTTTTCCCTTCAGTTTGTATTTATGATGGATGACATTCACACTATTTTATATGTTGAACCATCCCTGCATCTCTGGGATAAAGCCTACTTGATCATGATGGATGTCTTTTTTTTGATATGTAGTTGGATTGAGTTTGCATGAATTTTATTGATAATTTTTGCATTGACATTCATGATGGAAATTGTTCTGTAATTATCTTTCTTTGTTGCATCTTTGAGTGGCCTGGTTATCAGGGTGATTGTGGACTTAAAAAAGTTTGGCAATATTCCTTCAGTTTCCACTGTGTGCAACTGAAGAGTATTGGTATTAGTTCTTCTTTGAATGTCTGGTAGAATTCTGCAGTAAATTCATCTGTTTCTGAGCTTTTTTTTCTTGAGAGTCTTTTAATACTAGCTCCAATTTCCTTTGGGATTTAGGTCTGTTTAGGTCTTTAATTTGATCTTGTTTTGATTTTGGTAAGTAGTAACTATCCAGAAAGTAGTCCATTTCTTCTAGGTTTTCCATTTTTGTGGAGTATAGATTTTCAAAGCATTACCCGCTAATTCTTGGGATTTCTTGAGTGTCTGTTGTTATATCTCCCTTTTCATTTATGATTTTGTTAATTTGGATACTCTCAGCTTTTTGGTTAGTTTGGATAAGTGTTTATGTACCATGTTGACTTTCTCAAAGAACCAACTATGATTCATTCATTCTTTGTATTGTTCTATTAGTTTCAATTATTGATTTCAGCTCTAAGTTTGATTATTTCCTGATGTCTGCTCCTTCTAGGTGAGGTTACTTCTAATTGTTCTAAAGCCTGCAGCTGTGCTGTTAGGTTTCTTATGTGAGACTTCTCTAGATTTTTCATATAGACATCTAGTGCTATGAATTTTCTTCTTAAGACAGCTTTCGTTGTGTCTCATAAGTTTGAGTATGTTGCAAATTCATTTTCATTAAATTCTTGGAAGTATTTGAATTCTTTCATAACTTCTTTCTTGACCCAGGGGTGGTTCAGTTGAGTGATGTTTAGTTTCTATGAATTAGTAGGTCTATGATTTTTGTAGTTGTTGAACTCTAACTTTAGACCTTGGCAACCTGATATGGTGCACAGAGTTATTCTCATTTTTTTTTGTATCTGTTGATATTTGCTTAACGATTGAGTAGGTGTTCAAATTTAGAGAAAGTTCCATGCAGTGCTGAGATTTATGTATATTTCTTTGTGTTTCAGTGGAAGGTTCAGTGGCTTTTTATTGATTAAATCTATTAGGGTCATAACTTCAGTTAGATCCTTTATTTCTCTGTTGAGTTTCTGTTTGGTTGACCTACCCAAGGGTGAAAGTGAGGTATCGAAGTCTCCCACTATTAGTGTATCAGGTTTGATACGAGGATAAAGCTTTAGTAGTGTTTCTTTTACATATGTAGGTGCCCTTGTGTTGGTGCATAAATATTCAAGATTGAGATAAATATTTTGTCTTGGTGGATTTTTCCTGAGATGAATAAGTAATATCTGCCTTGGTCTCTTTTAATTGATTTTTGTGTGAAGTCTATTTTGTTAGATATTAGGATGTCTACATCAGCTTGTTTCTTAGGACCATTCAATTGGAAAGTCTTTTTCCAACCTTTTACTCTGAGCTTGTGTCTGTCTTTGAAGTTGAGGTTGTTTCTTGTATGGAGCAGGATGGCTTTTGTTTATATATCCACCATGTTAGAGTGTGAGAAGTCCTTTCATAGGTGAATTGAGACCATTAATATTAAGGGATATTAATGACCAAGTATTGTTTTTCCTATTATTTTTGTGGTAGCTTGTATGTATTTCCTTTCTTTGGGCTTTTCTTCTGTGGGATTATTGATTGTTTGTGGTAACATGGATGTTTCTGGTTTCCTTAGGTTGGAGTTTTCCCTCTAGGACTTTCTGTAGAATCAGATTTGTGAATAGGAATTGTTTAAATCGGATTTTGTCATAAAATATCTTGTTTACTCCATCTATGGTAATTGATAGTTGTACTAGGTATTGTAGTCTAGATTGGCATCCATATACTTTTATTGTCTATATAATGTCTAAAAAGGTCCCCTTTTCTTTTTTTAAAAAAATCTTCCTTTTATTGTTTCCCTTGAATAGTCAGGTGTTATTCTGATAGGTCTGCATTTTTTAATTTCACCTTTTTCCTTTGCAGCTCTTAGTATTTTTTGTTCTTTAGGTTTAGTGGCTTGATTATTACATGGCAAACAGACTTTTTGTGGGTCTAGTCTATTTGGTGTTCTGTAGGTTTCTCATATGTCTATAGGCATTTCCTTCCTTAGGTTGGAGAAATCTTCTATGATTTTGTTGAGTATATTTTCTGTGCTTTTGAGCTGGTGTTTTTATCCTTCTTTGATTCTCAGAAATCATAGGTTTGTCCTTTTCTTGGTATCCCAGAATTTCTAAACATTTGTGTTATGACTTTTTTGGTTTTAGTGTTTTCTTTAACTGATGTGTCTATTTCCATTATTGAGTCTTCCACTTCAGAGATTTTCTCATCTCCTGGATTATGTTGGTTATGCTTACATTTGTGGTTCCAGTTCTTTTATTCAGGTTTACTATTTCCAGCTTTGTCTCAGATTGTGCCTTCTTTATGGCTTCTATTTCAATTTTTAATTCCTGGAATGTTTCTTTTACCTGTTTTCATTTTCCTGGTTTTCTTTATTTTCTCTCAGGTATTTGTTCATTTCTTCCAATTTTTTATTTGTATTTTTTTTTCTATTTCTTTATGGGAGTTTTTTATATCCTGTTTTCAGGCTTCTATTAGTTTCATAAAGCTATTTTTAAGGTTTTTTTCCTTCTGTTTCCTCTTCATATTTATGCTCATGTATTGATGCTGTAAAATGACTTGTTTCTTTGGGTGGTATCTTGTTGACATTTGTATTGTTGTATGTATTCATGCACTGGCATCTGCCCATTGCTTCCTCAGTTTGCTCTTAGTTAGTTTTAGGTCTGGGTCTGTGTGTCTCTTAGTTATCTGTGTAACCAGAGGCTTGGTTTGTCCCTGTAGTTAGACTGAGATGACGCCAATTGTGGTTTGGGTAGGGAGGGGGCCTGCACCTGTGTTTTGTTGGGACTGGGCTTTGGGTGAACTCTCCCAGATTTCTTTGGTTTAGGTTGGACCTGGGTGTGTTTGGATTATGTGATGTTGTAGTAGTAATGTTTCCACTTGGCCAGAAGGACAGAATGGAGATCACCTTTTAGTCAACTGTGTGTCAAGAGGCTTGGCTGTTTTCTTGTCCTATATCTTATTTTTAATTGGATTATTTGGATTGTTAATGTCTAATTTCTGGAGTTCTTTATATATTTTGGATATTAATTTTCTGTCAGATGTGGGTTTGGTAAAAATCTTTTCCCATTCTGTGGGCTGCCATTTTTGATAGTGGCCTTTGCTTTACAGCTTTATTTAGTGTGATGAGGTCCCATTTGTTAATTGTTATTGTTAGTGCCTGAAATTTTAATATTTTTTGGAAGGTGCTTCCTGTGTCACTGTTTTCAAGCTACTCTCTATTGTCTTATCTATCATGTTCAGTTGATTTGGGTTTATGTTGAGGTCTTTGATCCCCTTATACTTGAGGGTTTTTTTTGTTTATTAAATATGGATCTATTTGCACTCTTCTACATGTTGACAAGATAGATGACACTAGACAAAATCATCCTGAGTGAGGCAATCCAGCCAGATAGACAAACACAGTATGCACTCACTCATAAATTAAAATAAGCTGTATAGCAAAAGAAAAACAAATCACAACCCACAGACACAGGGAAGCTAAGTAATGGAGTGTTAAAGGGGAGTGAGACATAAACCTCACTTTGAAGGGGAAATTGAATAGACATTGCCAGGGGACTGGGAAAGGACCAGGAATGGGGGGATCTGCATGGAAACAGGAGGTATCAAGTAGGTTAAATGGAGGGAGCAAGTACTAGGAGAAACAACTGCAATCTGGGTGCATCTCAGGGATGAGATAGAAACATAGAATATTGGAAACTCAAGATTCTATGAGGGTGACCCTAGTTAAGACTCTTAGCAATAGGAGAAATATAGTCTGAACCAGCCATCTCCTGTAATCAAGAAATACTTCCAGTGGAGGGATGGGAACATCAACCTAGCCACAAACTTTTCCATCTATAATTTGTCTTGTCTACAGGATAGGCTGGAGTAAAAATGGCATAGAATTTGTGAGAGTGGTCAACTAATGACTGACCAGCTGCAGACCCATAGCCTGAGAAGAAGCTCACCCCTGAAGCCCACTAGCCAGAGATGTAATATCCCAGAGACCTAAGGTAGAACCAAAGAACACTGGCAAAAAGATCAATGAAATGATCCCTGATACTATTCTGCTACTTTCATAGACTAGTGCCTAGCCCAACTGTCATCAGAGAGGCTTTACTCAGCAGCTGATGGGAACAGACACAGAGACTCTCAGCCAAACACTAAGTAGAGCATAGAGAACTAAATGGACAAAGGGGAGAATAATTGTACTAGCCAGAGGGGGCGTCAAAGGATACAACAAGAAAATCTATAGAACCAACTAACCTGGGCTCACAGGGGCTTAGAGATTGACCCAGGGAAATTGTACGGGACTGACCTAGGCCCTCTGCATGAATGTTACAGTTGTGTATGATGGTATTCTCGTGGAACTCCTAACAGTGAGACCAGGGGCTGTTTCTGACTATAATGCCTGGGTTTGGGATCGATTTCTTCTACTGGATTGCATTACCTAGCCTTAATAAATAAAGACCAACCGTGTTTTACTGTAACTTAATATATCTTGGCTGGCTGATATCCCTGGAAGATTTCCTGTATCTGAAAAGAAACAGTGGAGGAGGAGTAGAGGGAAGGCAAGAGGGGAAGGAATTGGGAAGAGGAAGGAGGAGAGCAGAAGATGGATGGGAAACTTTGGGATGTAAAAACAGACAAAAAGACATTTTTTTTTGGTATTAAAGATGCTGAGCTGATCCACCTTAGGACTTCTTGCCCTTTAAGGGGATGGGGAAGAGGGAGGCTGAAGGCTGACCTGGAGGGATTGGGATGGGGAGCAAGGGGATATACATGGATAAAAAAGACTTTATTTTATAAATAAAAAAAGAAAAAAAAGATGTTCTAGAATCAGACTTGGTGAATTACAATAAACTTTTAAGTTTTTGATAGAATTTTTTTTTAAATAAAGGTATGGTATTCTTCACCTCTCTTCTAGTTAGTACCAATCATTTTAGCTCTGTATTGACAGACATATTCAATACTTAAGTTTGGAGAAGTTAGCTTTCACCACCAAGAATGGGAAGTTTCTCTGAATTAAACTAATTTCCATCAACATTTAGGAAAACAATCAGAAAAGCCTGAGCTTAGATCAGAGGTTGTATTTTTTAACATTGACAGTGCAGACTGGATCTGTTTCATTGATTGATGAGTTTTGGTTTTGTACTCACATGGACTAAGGGTGGTGCAGTGAGATGTCTTATTTTGTGATTAAACTTCTGAAATAAGATTAAGAAACTTGGGACCTAATGCTAGAATCTCTGTGTAAAGTGAAAGCAGAATCATAGGGGTTGGCAGGTTGAGCTCAATTATGATGACACAGAGTACATTCATCTGTTTCTTTTGAGATGATTTTTCTTATGTAACACTTGTAGTTTCTTCCCTATTGCTCTACTTAGATTACAGGTTGGATTGTATCAATATTTTTTGAGAAAATGTGAAAGTCAATATTAATCTGTTTACTATTTCATTGTTAATACAAATTGTAAAAACTTCCTCAACTCAACTGCACCTGTTACTTTATATGACATTCTTTCTGCATCTAGAATTATGCATTTTTGTTTCAAACAACTAGATTAGGAAATTAAAAATAATCACCAGTTGTAGGAAGGAGGGGAAGAAATCAGAGGAGAGGCCAGCTGATGGAGGTCTGAAAGTAGAGCCAGTTCAGGCTGATAAAGATTTAATTTTTAATTCTATACAAGGAAGTTACGTTTCTGATGTTGCATGCCTTTAATCTTAGCATTTGGGAGGGAGACAAAATAGAATCTTTATGAATTCAAGGCCAGCTTGATCAAGATAGTAAAGCTAGAGGCTACATGAGCTATCTTCATATCAAAACTAATCCCAAAGAAGATTTATAGTCTATATTTTCAAACTTTTTTATTTTATTTTATTATTATGAACAAAGAAGTCACACTTTCTATTCTTGTATATCCTTATTCAAGGTCCAATTAAGAGAAGGGGAGGGAGGGGAAGCAGAAGAGGGATGGGAAAGTTTGATTGGGATGTAAAAACATACAAAAAGACATTATTTTTGGTATTAAGATGCTGAGCTGATCCACCTTAGGACTTCTTGCCCTTTGTGGGGAGAGGATGGAGAAGGCCCTTGCTGAGGATGAGATAAGGAGATGGGGAGAAGAGAGAATGACTGGGGTGTGGGAGGGGGAAAGAAGTTTGAATAAGGGGATATATGGATAAAAAATGAGACTTTATTAAAAATAATAAATAAGTAAAAAAGGAAATTGCACATGATAAAATTGGGAAAAGTCTTTCTCTGGTGTGCAAAAGTATGAAGTAGTTATGTCTTTATTACCAACTTTAAGAAGAGTAGTAAGTGTAAAGTATGGTTATCTAAAATTAGAATATTTCTGGGTGAATTTTAGGGATGATAGCACTAAAACTGACACAGAAAAATGGAAGGACTTATAACTTGAAAAGGGTTTATGTTTTAAAAATATGTAAACATTTTACACTGATATTTTATATTTCCAGCTATTACAAATAATGAATTTCAAGACTTTGATGACCACATACTTTCCCTCAAATTTTGTTAGAATGCATTTCCTTTGTATGTACAGTGATTTCTTTAAAAGAAATTGTTGACTACAGATAAGGGAATACAATTATCAAAATCAACTTCCAAAGGAAAAGCAAATCCACCAAGAATATATAGGATAGACTGGAATATTCCAGTCAAGCTTATTTGGTTGAATTGCTCATAACTGGAATTGAGTTAACTAGTGCCCTCAGTTTTTTTTTTTCTTTTCTCCACTGCCCTTTGTAGTGGCCTTAGTGATTTAATTTCAAGTCACCCGGGGTTTTAAGAAACAAAATCCTTCCCATTAAAGCTGCATGGTGTTTATGACCACCACAGGGATGATTTAAAAAACAATGAAGAAGGTTGATTTATTAAAAATAAAGCTGGCTAATTACAGCAAATGGGCTTAATTTAAAAACCACAGGTGCCTCTTTATAATCTTTCCTTGAGTTCTTGCCCGTAGCATGCTTTCAGGTCATTGGACAAAACTGCCGTCTTTGCTGTGGCCAACATTAAATGGAAAACATTTGGCTCAATTCTGTTCACAAACCAGACTGACTATGATGTCAAAGAAAGTAAAAAACATATAAAAACTTGTTTTTTCATGGAAGAATATTGCATCTAATAAATTATTTGTGAAGTTTACATGCTATAAAACTAAATTATCTCTTGCCCTCAATCCTCTTTGCTATATGGTGTAAGTAAATTTATAAAGGATATTTTACATCATTTTATAATATATTTCATACTATAGTTTACATTATTTTACATTTAGAAATTGAAACAAAAACTAAGATTTTTAGAAAAAATAATTTGAAGAAATTGTGTTTATTATAGTGGATTTCCATAAGCTTATATATAATATGTACCTAGCTCTTATATTTTAAATGCTAAAATTCTCAATTTTGTATATGTGCATGAACAGTTTTCATAATTATATTTCCTTTCCAAATTCACCTCATCAAACTGGATTATTTTAGTGATGTTCATACATTCTAAGAGTAACAATCCACAGAGAGCCCATGTAATTCCAGGGCTGAGAGTAGTGGGTTTTTTCTTTGCTTACCTATGACACATAAACTTTCCTGATACCTAACCTGTATATGAGATAGACTAATGTGCTACTCTTGGTACTAGAAATGTATGCTACATATTTGTGGAAGGTTGTCTTCCCATATCAAGCAGATGCTAATATTTTTCTTGTCCTTGAATACTTACACCTTCTGTTCTACAGTCAGAAACTTAAGGACAGATTTATTTGATATTAGGGAAGAAGAAAGTGAACTCTGATGATAACCCTCTTGAAATCTCCTATAGTATTAAAGAAAAGAAACAATTCACAAAAAACATTTCTAATTGTCCTTTCATACAAACATGTAAATGTTTCAAATAAAATGTCATGTCAAGCATTCTGCTAAATTTGTGCATAAATTAAAATGCACTATGAAAGTCTGTTCTCTAGGTTTACTTTTATATTTATTAGTGAAAATTTGTGTAATCTGTTTTGGCCTGATTTTCTTTTATATTAATCTTATGGCTATGTCTGGAAAACATATATGATATTATAGAATGAAACTCTCATGCCCTTTAATTGGAAATAAGATGACAAATCCTTTTCCTTAGAGAATTACTATTTTAAAAACTATCCTAAAATTCAGGTTTAAACTCAGTTTTCATTGTAGGAGGATTAAGAATTAGGGGATTTGTGTGTGTATATGTTTTAATTTAAAAGGAGTTTTTTAAAATTTACATACTAACCACAGTTAGTTCCCCTTTCCTCCCCTCTTCCTACAAGCCCCCAGATTCTCCCCACCCTATCCCTCATCCACTTCTCAGAGAGGCTAAGGACTCCCACAGGGAGTCAATATAGTCTGCATATCAGATTGAGGCAGGAATAAACCCATCCACCATATGAAGGCTGATCAAGGTATCCCTCTATAGGGAATGGGCTCCAAAAAGCCAGTTCATGTTCTAGAGATAAATCTTGCTACTCCTGCCAGAGGCCCCACAATCTGCCCAAGCCACACACTGTCTTCCACATTTAGAGTGCCTAATTCAGTCCCATGCATGTTTCCAACTATAGTCATAGTATCTTTGTCTTTATAAATGTATGATTCCTTAGTAAAAGGATGGAGGAAAGTTGCTGAGAAATATTCATTTTCTGTTCTCAATTTGTGCCATGTAGGCCTTAGCAAGAAGGTGCTCACTCAAGGTATGTATATTTTTCTCTTGGGCTTTCCAGCTTCATAGCTGTGAGAAAAAAAAATATTCTCTAACAATTGTTCTGTTTAAAATGTTTCTAGTTCTTCCCTTATTGAGTTCAATGAGTTATTTTCCAGTAGGAAAACCACCACTAAATATGATCATGATTGAAATGAAATATAATTTCCTAATGTATCAAAGCAGACAATTTTGAATTAGAAAGGGCTATCTCGCCACTTCTGGGCAGGGTGCTGTCTGCAGAGTGAGTCCCAGTGCACTCTGTAACAGGCGCAGATAAAGTCTGCCTGTCACCATACCCACAGCTGCTGCTGAGGGAATTAGCACGGCTACCCACCTTCACCTCCAATTGAGTGAACAGATAACAACTGGGGTCCCTGAAGGACAGACTCAGACCCCTCCCAGAGAGGTGACAGGAGGTGCACAAGCCAGAGTGCCACAACTGACCAGGAGCCACCTAATCGTAAACCACTGAATCCATGGGCAAACATCAGTGCAAAAACTTACATAATAATAAAAAGAAAAACAAGGTAACTCCAGAAGAAAGTGGCGATCTTATCAATACAAGACCTGAACAGAGCAATGAAGAGGAAACAGAAGGAAGCAACACCAAAAATTCCTTTTTGATGATCATCGAAGCTCTAAAAGAAGATATGAAAAATAGCCTTAAAGAAATAGAAGAAAATACAAACAAAAAATTGGAAGAGATGAACAAATCTATGAAAGAAACATGCCAGGAACTAAAAACTGAAATGGAAGCAATAAAAAAGGCACAAAATGAGGCAAAGATGGAAATAGAAAATCTGAAGAAAAAAGCTGGAACCACAGATAAAAGCATAACAAACAGAGTTCAAGAGATGGAAGATAGAATT
>PVIH01006712.1:66066-108116 GCA_004025045.1 Sigmodon hispidus
GTTCAGGAAATCTGGGACACCATGAAAAGACCTAATTTGAGAATAATAGGAATAGAAGAAGGAGAAGAATACCAGCTCAAAGGCACAGATAATGTTTTCAATAAAATCATAGAAGAAAACTTCCCTAACCTGAAGAAGAAAATGCCTATAAAGATACAAGAAGCTTACAGAACACCAAATAGATATGACCCCCAAAAAAGTCAGCATGCCACATTATAATCAAGCCACAATACATACAGAATAAAGAAAAAATCTTAAGAGCTGCAAAAGAAAAGGACCAACCCACATATAAAGGCAGACCCATCAGAATAACGCCTGATTATTCAATGGAAACGATGAAAGCTAGAAGGGCTTGGTCAAAAGTTATACAGACGCTAAAACACCATGGCTGCCAAACTAGAATACTATACCCTGCAAAATTATCAATCACCATAGATGGAGTAAACAAGGTATTTCAGGACAAAATCAGACTGAAAGTATATCAATCTACTAATCCAGCACTACAGAGAGTATTAGAGGGAAAACTCCAACATAAGGACCCCAGATATACCCAGGAAATCACATACAACCAATAAGTCCACAGAAGAATACTCTAGAGAAAAGAAAATACAAACAAGTTACCACCAGAAATGGCAGGAAATACGAATCAGTGGTCACTAATTTCCCTTAATATGAATGGTCTCAACTCTCCTATAAAACATCACACACTAACAACATGGATAAAACAACAGAAGCCATCCTTCTGTTGCCTACAAGAAACACACTTCAACTGCAAAGACAGACACAGGCTTAGAATAAAGGGTTGGGAAAAGATTTTCCAGTCAAATGGTCCTAAGAAACAAGCGGGGGTTGCAATCCTAATATCTAACAAAGTAGACTTTAAGCTAAAAGCAATTAAAAGGGACCAAGATGGTCACTACTTATTCATCACAGGAAATATTGGTCAAGAAGAGATTTAAATCTTGAATATTTAAGCCCCTAATATAAAGGCACCTACTTATGTAAAAGAAACACTGCTAAAGCTCGAATTCCACATCAATTCTTACACCCTAATAGTGGGAGACTTCAATACCGCACTTTCAACCCTGGATAGATCAACCAGACAGAGTCTCAACAGAGAAATAAGGAGTCTAAAAGAGGTTATGATGCAAATGGATTTCATAGATATCTACAGAAGCTTCCACCCAAACACAAAGGAATACACCTATTTCTCGGCTCCTCATGGAACTTTCTCCAAAATTGACCACATAACTGGTCATAAAGCAAATATCAGCAGATACAAAAAAATGGAAATAATCCCTTCTAACATATTGGACCACCAGGGCCTAAAGTTAGAGTTCAACAATATCAAAACCCAAAGAAAGCCTACCAACTCATGCAAACTAAACATCACTCAGCTGAACCATCTCTGGGTTAAGGAAGAAATTAAGAAAGAAATCAAAGTCTTCCTAAAATTCAATGAAAATGAATCCACAACGTATCCAAACTTGTGGGACACAATGAAAGCAGTCTTAAGAGGAAAATTCATAGCGCTAGATGCCTATATGAAAAACCTAGAGAAATCCCACACTAGAGACCTAACAACGCAGCTGAAAGCCTTAGAACAATTAGAAGTGAATTCACCTAGAAGGAATAGACAGCAGGAAATAATCAAACTTAGAGCTGAAATCAATACAATTGAAACAAAAACAAACAATACAAATAATCAACGAATGTAAGAGATGGTTCTTTGAGAAAGTTTACAAGATAGATAAGCCCTTAGCCAAACTAATAAAAAAACAGAGAGAGAGTGTTCAAATCAACAAAATCAGAAATGAAAAGGGGGACATAATAACAGACCCCCAGGAAATACAGAGAATTATCAGATCATATTTTGAAAATCTTTATTCCACAAAAATGGAAAACCTAGAAGATATGGACAGCTTTCTGGACAGGTCCCATCTACCAAAATTAAATGAAGATCAGAATAATTACCTAAACAGGCCTATAACCCTTAAGGAAATTGAAGCTGTCATTAAAAACCTCCCCAAAAATAAAAGCCCTGGTCCAGATGGTTTCAGTGCTGAATTCTATCAGACATTCAAAGAGGAATTACTATGGTTACTCCTCAAACTATTTCACACAGTAGAAACTGAAGGAATATTGCCAAATTCCTTTTATGAGGCCACAATCACCCTAATACCCAAGCCACTCAAAGACATAACAAAGAAGGAGAATTACAGACCAATTTCTCTCATGAATATTGATGCGAAAATTTTCAAAAAAATTTTCGCAAACTGTATATAACAATGTATAAAAGATATCATCCACCACGACCAAGTAGGCTTCATCCCAGAAATGCAGGGCTAGTTTAACATACGAAAAACTGTAAATGTTATCCATCATATAAACAAACTAAAGGAACAAAACCACATGATTATATCCTTACATGTGGAAAAAGCCTTTGACAAAATCCAACACTCCTTTATGATTAAACCCCTGGAGAGACCAGGAATATAGGGAGAATACCTAAACATAATAAAGGCGATTTACAAGAAGCCAACAGCCAGTATCAAACTTAATGCAGAAAAACTCAAAGCAATCCCACTAAAGACAGGAGCTAGACAAGGATGTCCTCTCTCCTCTTATCAATTCAATATAGTTCTTGAAGTTTTAGCTAAAGCAATAAGGGACTGAAAAGAGATTAAGGGGATGCAAATTGGAAAAGAAGAAATGAAGCTATCTTTATTTGCAGATGATATGATTGTTACATAAGTGACACACAAAATTCTTTCAAGGAACTGCTACAGCTGATAAACACCTTCAGCAATGTAGTAGGATACAAGATTAACTCAAAGAAATCAGTAGCCCTTCTATACACTAAAGATAGAAGAGCTGAAAAAGAAATAAGGAAAACATTATCCTTCATAAAAGCTGCAAATAGTATTAAATACTTTGGAGTAACTATAATCAAAGAAATAACAGACCTATTTGTCAAAAATTTTAAATCACTGAAGAAAGAAATTGAAGAGGATATCAGAAAATGGAAAGCTCTCCTATTTTCCTGGATTGGTAGGCTCAACATAGTAAAAATGGCAATTCTACCAAAGGCAATCTACAGATTCAATGCACTGCCCATCAAAAATCCCAACACAATATTTTTTGGACCTTGAAAGAATAATACTCAATTTCATTTTGGAATAATAGGAAAGCCAGGATTGCTAAAACAATTTTACTCAACAAAAGAACCTCAGGAGGTATCACTATCCCTGACTTCAAGCTATACTATAGAGCTACAGTAATAAAAACAGCCTGATACTGGCATAAAAACAGACTTGTGGATCAGTGGAATATAATTGAAGATCCAGACATTAACCCAAAAACCTATGAACACCTGATATTCGACAAAGCGGCCCAAAACATTCAATGGAAAATACATAGTATATTTAACAAATGGTGTTGTCATAGCTGGATGGAAGTGTGTAGAAAAATGCAAATAGATCCAAGCCTGTCACCCTGCACAAAACTCAAATCCAAGTGGATCAAAGACTTCAACTTAAACCCAGCCACTGTGAACTTGATAGAAAAGAAAGTGGGAAATACACTTCTACAAATTGGCACAGGCCACCACTTCCTAAATATAACACCAGAGGCACAGACACTAAGACCAACAATCAATAAGTGGGATCTCCTGAAGCTAGGAAGCTTCTGCAAAGCCAAGGACACTGTCAATAGGACAAAATGACAGCCTACAGAATGGGAAAAGATTATCACCCACCCTTCAAGTGTCAGAGGACTGATCTCAAAGATATATAAAGAGCTCAAGAATCTAGAGCCCACAACCTTGAATAACCCAATCAAAAAATTCGGTACCCGATCTAAAAAGGGAATTCTCAGCAGAGGAACTACGAATGGCTGAAAGGCACTGAAAAAGTGCTCTTCATCTTTAGCCATCAGAGAAATGCAAATCCAAACAACTTTGAGATACCAACTAACACCTGTTAGATTGGCTAAGATAAAAGGCACAGATGACAGCCTGTGTTGGAGAGGATGCGGATCAAGGGGAACACTCCTCCATTGTTGGTGGAAGTGTAAGCTTGTTCAGCCACTTTGGAATGCAATATGGCAGTTTCTCAGAAAATTGAGAATCAATCTCTCCAAGGACCCAGCAATACCACTTCTGCATGTATACCCTAAAGAGGCACATTCATATTCCAAAGGTATTAGCTCAACTATGTTCAAAGCAGCATTATTTGTAATAGCAAGATCCTGGAAGCAACCTAGATGTCCCTCAACTGAAGAATGGATTAACAAACTGTCATACATTTACACAATGAATACTACTCAGGAGTAAGAAAAAGTCATATCCTAAAATTCGCAGGCAAATGGATGGATTTGGAGAATATCCTCCTGAGTGAGGTATCACAAACTCAGAAAGATAAGCAGGGGATGTACTCACTCATAAGTGGTCTCTAAACAAACAAACAAGAAAAAAAGCCAAGCATGCCCAAGCTGCAAATCACAACCACTGAACAGCTTGGGATCAGAAACACCCTGGACTGATCCTTTGGATCCCATTCCAACTATAGGAACACCTGACTCACTCTTGAGGGAGGGGCGACAAAACTGGATTTGCCAGGAGTGGAGACTGATCCAAGCATTATTGGGTCAGTGGGACCATAGGACTGTCTGCTCCCTGCCCAGGGAGGGGAAGGGGAGTTGTGGTGAAGAAAAAATAACATGATGTGGCGGCGAGGGGGATGGGACCTTGAATAAGGATATAGAGGAATGAAAAAAAAATTCAGAGGGAAAGCTGAACACAAAGTAATTATATGTGTAGCAATCCTATTTGCATCATCACACTTGATAAGTCATGCTTATGATCTTTATCTTCTTTATAGTTGTTGTTAACTTATCAGCATTTTAAATTCATTTTACTGTTTTTCTTGATAAATACAAAATAAATAAAGAAAAAAAAAAGAAAGGGCTATCTTTGAAAGTACTTGTTTTCACTGAGGTTTTGCAGTAACTTGCCTCTGGTTTCTAAATCTCATTTCTAAAAACATTAAATTATCTTTTACTAGATTTTTATAAGAATATTAAAAGCTAGGATGCCATTGTATTGTACAGGTAATGCTTAGAGAATGTCAGTAAAGAAAACCCAACCTTGACAATGCTAAAGTATGATATACATGCCTTTACATTACTTTTTGACTTATGGAGGCAGTGTGAATATTTGTTTCAGCTCTTGTAGTCTTGGTTTCTCTGCTGGGATGGACTGTACCATCACATTGTTACACAAAATAAACCTCAAATCCCTTTACTTTCTTTTATCAAGCACTTTATCACTGCCACAAGATAGTAATATACCAGTATTTCCACATAACCACTGTGTACCATAATTTATATTCGTTTCTATACATTTTCTATCATACTGTTGTACTAAATTAACCTTGAAAAAAATCCATAAGGGAAATTTTCTCAATCATGTTATTTTTTTATTTTATTTGGAAACTCAATATCAAACTTTATATGAAAAAACAAAACATTCAGGCTAAAGAAAAACTCACCCGTACAATAAAATTCTCTTTTCTCTAAAGTACATGAAATATAAAAAATAAAATCTAAAGTTCCTCAAGCCAGGTTAGGCTCAGCTACAGATGAAGAAAGCACAGCAGGTCACAGCTAATGACCACGGATACACTATGAACACCACAAATTTCTGCTAAGCAAGCCTTCTGCAATCAAACCAGAGTGTTTTTTTTTTTTTTTTTTTTTGGTATGCATGCATGCGTGTGTGTGTGTGTGTGTGTGTGTGTGTGTGTGTGTGTGTGTGTGTGTGTGTGCATGTGTTTTAAATCACTTTTACATCTCTGCTTATCCTTCTGGGATTGTGAGACCTCGATCAGGAGGATTTTCTCCAATTTCATCCATTTGCCTGTGAATTTTAGGATATCATTTTTTCTTACTGCTGAGTAGTACTCCATTGTGTAGATGTACCACAGTTTGGTAATCCATTCTTCAGTTGAGGAGCATCTAGGTTGTTTCCCGGTTCTTGCTATTAGGAATAATGCTGCTATGAACATAGTTGAGCTAATGTTTTTGGAGTGTGAATGTGCATCTTTAGAGTATATGCCCAGTAGTGGTATTGCTTGATCTTTGGAGATATTGATTCTTAGTTTTTTGAGAGATCACCATTCTGCATTCCAGAGTGGCTGAACATTTTTCAGATTTTTTATACTTTATTGAAAGAAAGTAGGTGTACATTCTTTCATCATCACTGTAAAGACAAATAAATGATTATGTTCACAAAAAACATAAAATAACAATGCATTTTTAAAATTTAATTTCAGGAATTTGAAGATACACAGTGCTATAGTCTCATGTCAGCTTGACCACAGCTAAAACAATCTGAGAAGAGGAAACTCATTTTACACACTGAAGGAATGTTTGTTCCCCTTGCTCTGCTCTACATCCTCTCCAGCATAGGCTGACATCTATTTTTTTTTTTGCAATTTTATTGTTTTCCTTTTATTATGAGTATATTCAGTGTACAAAAGTGTGGGCTACATTATGACATTTTCATACATGAATATCATGCTCTTTGCACACTTTGCTCTCATGCTCCCACACTGGTCCTTTTTCTCTTCTCAAATGGTCTCCCTCTGCTTCTCTGCCATACTTGCACACACTTTTTTTTCAAGCTTTTGCCTGTTTATTATTATTATGAACAAAGAAGTCACACTTTCTATCCCTGTATATCCTTATTCAAGGTCCCTTCCCCTTCCTTCCACATCCGGTTATTCTTTCTTCTCCACAACTCCCCATCCCCTGCCTGGGCAGGCAGCAGTCAGTTCCATGGTTCCACTGACCCAATATTGCTTAGTTCAGTCTCCACTCCTGGCAGATCCAGTTTTCTCCCCCTGGAAGAAAAAATGATATCCTAAAATTTGCAGGAAAATGAATGGACTTGGAGAATATCTCCCTGAGCGAGGTATCACAAACTCAGAAAGATAAGCAGGGGATGTACTCACTCATTAGCGGTCTCTAAACAAACAAGAAAAAAGCCGAGCATGCCCAAGCTGCAAACCACAACCACTGAACAGCTTGGGATCAGAAACACCTTGGACTGACCTCTCAGATCCCACTCCCCCTAGAGGAACAACTGAATCACTCTTGAGGGAGGGGGGAGAAAACTGCATCTGTGTTTTTGATCTTAGCCATCCTGATAGGTGTCAGGTGGTATTTCAAAGTTGCTTTGATTTGCCTTTCTCTGATAGCTAAAGATGTTGAGCAATTTTTTCAAGTGCCTTTCAGCCATTTTTAGTTCTTCCGCTGAGAATTCCCATTATAGTTCTTAATCCCATTTTTTAATTGGGTTATTAAGGGTTTGGGGTTCTAGTTTCTTGAGTTCTCTATATATTTTATAGATTAATTCTCTGTTACTTGTAGGGTTAGTAAAAATCTTTTCCCATTCTGTAGGCTATCATTGTGTCTTATATTGGCTTATATCCTTGTCCTTACAGAAGCTTCTCAGTTTCAAGAAGTCCTAGTTATTGGTTGTTGTTCTTAGTGTCTGTGCTACTGGTGTTATATTTAGGAAGTGGTCACCTGTGCAATGCATTGGAGGGTATTTGCCACATTCTTTTTTTTTTTTTTAGTTTTCTATATGTCAGTATTGTTTTTTATTTTTTTTATTTTCTTTTTTTCATTATTATTATTATGAACAAAGAATTCACACTTTCTATCTTTCTATCCTGTATATCCTTATTCAAGGTCCTTTCCCCCTCCCAACACATCAGGTCATTCTCTCTTCTCCACAAATCACCCCCCACCCCCCCACCCCCGCAGGCTGCATGTGGTCCCAAGGTCCGACTGTCCCAATATTGCTTAGTTCAGTCTCCACTCCTGGCAGATCTAGTTTTCTCCTTGCAACCTCAAGACTGAGTCAGGTGTTCCTCTAGGGGGAGTGGGATCTACGGAGTCAATCCAAGATGTTTCTGATCCCAAGATATTCAGTCGTTGTGGTTTGCAACTTGGGCATGCTTTTCTTTGTTTTTTGCTTTTTTGTTTGTTTGTTTGTTTAGAGTCCACTAATGAGTGATTATATTGCCTGCTTTCTGAGTTTGTGATACCTCGCTCAGGAAGATATGCTCCAAATCCATCCATTTGCCTGAAAATTTTAGGATATCATTTTTCCTTACTGCTGAGTAGTACTCCATTGTGTAGATGTACCACAGTTTGTTAATCCATTCTTCAGTTGAGGGACATCTAGGTTGTTTCCAGGTTCTTGCTATTACAAATAACACTGCTATGAACATAGTTCAGCTAATACATTTGAAGTGTGACTGTGCATCTTTAGGGTATACACCCAGAAGTGGTATTGCTGGATTCTTGGGTAGATTGGTTCTCAATTTTCTGAGAAACCACCATATTGCATTCCAATGTGGTTGAACAAGCTTATACTCCCACCAACAATGGAGGAGTGTTGCATCCCCTTGCTCTGCATTCTCTCCAGCATAGGCTTTCCTCTGTGTCTTTTATTTTAGACAGTCTAACAGGTGTCAGGTGGTATCTCAAAGTTGTTTTGATTTGCATTTCTCTGATGGCTAAAGATGAGCACTTTTTCAGGTGCCTTTCAGCCGTTCATAATTCTTCTGCTGAGAATTCCCTTTTTAGATTTGAACCCCATTTTTGGATTGGGTTATTCAAGGTTTTGGGCTCTAGTTTCTTGAATTTTTTATATATCTTAGAGATCAGTCTTCTATCACTTGTCATGTTGGTGAAAATATTTTCCCATTCTGTAGGTTGTCATTTGGTCCTATTGACAGTGTCCTTGCCTTACAGAAGCTTCTTAGCTTCAGGAGATTCCACTTATTGATTGTTGGTCTTAGTGTCTGTGCCACTGGTGTTATATTTAGGAAGTGGTCGCCTTGCCAATTCGTAGAAGTGTATTTCCCACTTTCTATTCTATCAAGTTTAAAGTGTCTGCATTTGTATTGAGGTCCTTGATCCACTTGGATTTGAGTTTTGTGCAGGGTGACAGGCTTGGATCTATTTACATTTTTCTACACACTTCCATCCAGCTATGCCAACACCATTTGTTAAATATACTATGTATTTTCCATTGAATGTTTTGGGCCGCTTTGTCGAATATCAGGTGTTCATAGGTTTTTGGGTTAATGTCTGGATCTTCAATTATATTCCACTGATCCACAAGTCTGTTTTTATGCCAGTACCAGGCTGTTTTTATTACTGTAGCTCTATAGTATAGCTTGAAGTCAGGGATAGTGATACGTCCTGAGGTTCTTTTGTTGAGTAAAATTGTTTTAGCAATCCTGGCTTTCCTATTATTCCAAAATGAAATTGAGTATTGTTCTTTCAAGGTCCAAAAAATATTGTGTTGGGATTTTTGATGGGCAGTGCATTGAATCTGTAGATTGCCTTTGGTAGAATTGCCATTTTTACTATGTTGAGCCTACCAATCCAGGAAAATAGGAGAGCTTTCCATTTTCTGATATCCTCTTCAATTTCTTTCTTCAGTGATTTGAAGTGTGACTGTGCATCTTTAGGGTATACACCCAGAAGTGGTACTGCTGCATCCTTGGAGTGATTGATTCCCAGTTTTCTGGGAAACCACCATACTGCATTCCAGAGTGGCTGAACAAGCTTACACTCCCACCAACAATGGAGGAGTGTTCCTCTTGTTCTGCAACCTCTCCAGCATAGGCTGTCCTCTGTGCCTTTTATCTTAGTGAATCTGACAGGTGAAAGGTGGTATCTCAAAGTTGTTTTGATTTGCATTCCTCTGATGGCTAAAGATGTCAAGCACTTTTTCAAGTGCCTTTCAGCCTTTTGTAGTCCATCAAGTGAGAATTCAGTTTTTAGTTCTGGACTCCAGTTTTTCATTGGGTTATTCAAGGTTTTGAGATCTAGTTCTTTCAGTTCTTTACATTTTAGAGATCAGTCCTTTATCACTTGTAGGGTTGTTGAAAATCTTTTCCCATTCTGTAGGCTGTCGTTTTGTCTTATTGACTGTTTCCTTGGCCTTACTGAAGCTTTTAAGTTTCAGGAGGTCCCAATTATTGTTGTTCTTAGTTGTTATTTTTATTAATAGCTTACACTGGTATGATATTCTTGACACAAATGATAAGCTAATATTAATACATTATGATTGAGTAAAGTCAGTTTTCTTAAAATTATAGTGAGCACTTCCTTATTATAGATAAATAACTTTTAATTACTGCACAGTACCAATACATTTACACATATAATGGAGAGTAAAAAAATTCTTGGTGACATATGGATGATTTTTTTTTTTACTTTTCTCTTCACAAACCTGGCAAATTACTGTTTTTGTTTCTATTTTTCCTATATGGTAATGCTAATCAGGTATAATCATGCTAAATGAGACTTCAAATCCTTCTTTCACTGGGCAATTAAAACCCAACATTCTTTCCTATGATTTGATTAGTCAGATACTTCTATATTATGATACATTACACATATCACAGATTATCATTAAAATATCAAAAAGACCTTGATGTTACCCACATATTGGTAATTATAAGTAAAATTGGTCTAAAATTTGTGAACAGATTTTATTTAGATGTCTTCAAATTATTTGAAAATACTTAAGATTGTAATTCCTAGATCACATTATAAAATTAGTTTTAGTTGTTAAAATTACCTTGTTGATACAGTTTTTCATTTTTCAATATCTTACTTACGTTGTGTTTCATAGTACTTTGAATTTGAGTATTCTCATAAGTGTATAGTAAAATCTCACAGTTAATTGCTATTTTCCTAATGACATATAGATGTTGGCATTTTTACCATCTTATGCATATTTTTTCTATTGATATTTTCTGGTGAACTGAATATTCATAGTCCCTGACCTCTGTTTAATTTGCTTGTTTTTTGTTGTGTTATGAATTCTTGCTTATTTGAGGTATAACTAAGTTATTACATATGTATTTTGCAAATATTTTCTTCCAAAATGCAATTATAATTCTAGTAATTGACACTCTTCTCATTGTCAAAGCTTGCGATTTTAGTTAAATTTAGTTTCATTAAATTGCTGTTCATTGATCATGTTTTTGATATTGTATCTAAACACTTTACCTAACTCAGTTTGTTTCTCCTATGCAGGGCTTGTTTCTCTGTGTTTTCGTAGGAGACAGTCTTCTATGTCTGAGAAAAGTTGTTTCATCCCGTGCTGTGCTGTGTTGAATTTCCTTTTCTTGCCTTATTATATAAAGTTATCACTTTCCATTTATGATACATAGCCAAAAACATAAGCCTAATATTCTAGTCACTAATATTAGAACTCAATTATTAAGTCTTCCTATCCTACCACTAAGTATGATGTTAACTGGGATTTTTGTCTATTTTGTGTCTTATGTATACTTTACAAATTGATAATATTTTCCTCTATATATTTAGAAAGCTGCAGAGAGTAGGATTGTTTGTTAGGTTTTCTTTTTTCTTAAAGATTCTAGCTGGGTGTGGTGGCATATACATTTGATGCCAGCAATTGGGAGGCAGAGGCAGACCTATTTCTGAGAATTTGAGGCTAGCCTGGTCTACATAATGAGTTCAAGGATAGCAAAAGCTTCATAAAAATGGCCATGCCTCCTTCTCCAAATATATGCAAATGATTCTACAGGACTTTCTTGGAATTTCTTGATCTATATACTTTCTCACTCCACCTTGAAATATTTTTGCTCCAGTTGTCTGATTTGACTCTTTTCTCTTACCCCATTCTTTTTTAAATATGTGTGTCCTTAACTAAAAGTAAATTTCATCTCCCTACCCTATCCCCCATCATTCCCAAAGGAGGGCAAAAAGTCCCAAGGTGGATCAGTTCAGTCTGTCATATCCAGTTGAGGTAGGTCCAAGTTCCAAGTTCCAGTATTTTTTTTTCTGCTTTATTTATTTTGTATTTATCAAAAAAACAGTAAAATGAATTTAGAATGCTGAAAAGTTAACAATAACTATGAAGAGGATAAGAATCATAAGCATCGCTTATCAAGGGTGATAATGCAAATGCACATATATTTACTTTGTGTTCAGCTTTCCCTCTGAATTTTTTTTCCATCCCTGTATATCCTTATTCAAGGTCCCTTCCCCCTTCCACCACATCAGGTCATTTATCTTCTCTGCAACTCCCCATCCCCTCCCTGGGCAGGGAGCAGACAGTCCTATGGTCCCAATGACCCAATAATGTTTGGATCAGTCTCCACTCCTGGCAAATCCAGTTTTGTCCATCCTCCCATAGGAGTGAGTCCGGTGTTCCTATAGTTGGAGTGGGGTCCGAAGTGTCAGTCCAGGGTGTTACTGATCCCAAGCTGTTCAGTGGTTGTGGTTTGCAGCTTGGGCATGCTTGGCTTTTTTTCTTGTTTGTTTGTTTAGAGACCACTAATGAGTGAGTACATCCCCTGCTTATCTTTCTGAGATTGTGATACCTCGCTCAGGAGGATATTCTCCAAATCCATCCATTTGCCAGAAAATTTTAGGATATCATTTTTTCTTACTGCTGAGTAGTATTCCATT
Source organism: Sigmodon hispidus (assembly GCA_004025045.1). Classification (NCBI taxonomy): domain Eukaryota; kingdom Metazoa; phylum Chordata; class Mammalia; order Rodentia; family Cricetidae; genus Sigmodon; species Sigmodon hispidus. The sequence goes on from PVIH01006712.1 coordinate 78,601, forward strand.
ATGTAGATGTTCTACAGTTTGTTAATTCATTCTTCAGTTGAGGGACATCTAGGTTGTTTCCAGGTTCTTGCTATTACAAGTAATGCTGCTATGAACATCGTTGAGCTAATACCTTTGGAGTGTGAATGTGCCTCTTTAGGGTATATATACCCAGAAGTGATATTGCTGGGTCCTTGGGGAGACTGATTCTCAATTTCCTGAGAAACCGCCATATTGCATTCCAAAGTGGCTGAACAAGCTTACACTCCCACCAACAATGGAGGAATGTTCCCCTTGTTCCACAACCTCTCCAACATAGGCTGTCATCTGTGCCAATCTGACAGGTGTGAGGTGGTATCTCAAAGTTGTTTTGATTTGCATTTCTCTGATGGCTAAAGATGAAGAGCACTTTTTCAGGTGCCTTTCAGCCATTCGTAGTTCCAGTGCTGAGAATTCCTTTTGATCTGTACCCCATTTTTTGATAGGGTTATTCAAGGTTTTGGGCTATAAATTCTTGAGCTCCTTATATACCTTAGAGATCAGTCCTCTATCACTTATATAGTTGGTGAAAATCTTTTCCCATTGTGTAGGCTGGTGTTTTGTCTTATTGACAGTGTCCTTGGCTTTGCAGAAGCTTCCCAGCTTCAGGAGATCCCATTTATTGATTGTTAGTCTTAGTGTCTGAGCCACTGGTGTTATATTTAGGAAGTGATGGACTGTGCCAATTTGTAGAAGTGTATTTCCCACTTTCTTTTCTATCAAGTTCAAAGTGGTTGGGTTTAAATTGAGGTCTTTGATCCACTTGGATTTGAGTTTTGTGCAGGGTGACAGGCTTGGATCTATTTGCATTTTTCTACACACTTCCATCCAGCTATGCCAACACCATTTGTTAAATATAATATCTTTTTTCCATTGAATGTTTCGAGCCTCTTTGTCCAAGATCAGGTGTTCATAGGCTTTTGAGTTAATGTCTGGATCCTCAAATCTATTCCACTGGTCCACAAGTCTGTTTTTATGCCAATACCAGGCTGTTTTTTTTTTTTATTACTGTAGCTCTATAGTATAACTTGAAGTCATGGAGGGATGGTGATACCTCCTGAGGTTCTTTTGTTGAGTAAAATTGTTTTGGCAATCCTGGCTCTCCTGTTATTCCAAATGAAATTGAGTATTGTTCTTTCAAGGTCCAAAAAGTATTGTGTTGGAATTTTGATGGGCAGTGCATTGAATCTGTAGATTGCTTTTGGTAGAATTGCCATTATTACTATGTTGATCCTACCTATCCGGGAACATGGGAGAGGTTTCCATTTTCTGATATCCTCTTCAATTTCTTTCTTCAGTGATTTAAAATTTTTGACAAAAAGATCTGTTACTTCTTTGGTTATAGTTACTCCAAAGTATTAAATACTATCTGCTGCTATTAGGAAGGGTAATGTTTCCCTTATTTCTTTTTCAGCTCTTCTATCTTTAGTGTATAGAAGAGCTACTGATTTCTTTGAGTTAATCTTGTATCCTGCTACATTGCTGAAGGTGTTTATCAGCTGTAGCAGTTCCTTGGAAGAATTTTGTGGGTCACTTATGTATACAATCATATCATCTGCTAATTGAGATAGCTTCACTTCTTCTTTTGCAATTTGTATGCCCTTAATCTCTTTTTGTTCCCTTATTGCTTTAGCTAAAACTTCGAGAACTATATTGGATAAGGGGAGAGAGGACATCCTTGTCTAGTTCCTGACTTTAGTGGGATTGCTTTGAGTTTTTCCCCCATTAAGTTTTATACTGGCTGTCGGCTTCTTATAAATTGCCTTTATTATATTTAGGTATTCTCCCTGTATTCCTGATCTCTCCAGGGCTTTAATCATAAAGGAGTATTAGATTTTGTCAAAGGCTTTTTCCGCATCTAAGGATATGATCATGTGGTTTTGTTTCTTTAGTTTGTTTATATGATGGATAACATTTACAGTTTTTTGTATGTTAAACCATCCCTGCATTTCTGTGATGAAGCCTACTTGGTCGTGGTAGATGATATTTTTTATACATTGTTGTATACAGTTTGCCAAAATTTTGTTGAGAATTTTTGCATCAATATTCATGAGGGAAATTGGTCTGTAATTCTCCTTCTTTGTGTCTTTGAGTGGCTTGGTTATTAGGGTGATTGTGGCCTCATAAAAGGAATTTGGCAATATTCCTTCAGTTTCTACTGTGTGAAATAGCTTGAGGAGTAACAGTAGTAATTCTTCTTTGAATGTCTGGTAGAATTCGGCACTAAAACCATCTGGACCAGGCCTTTTATTTTGGGGGAGGTTTTTAATGACAGCTTCAATTTCCTTAAGGGTTATAGGCCTGTTTAGGTAATTAATCTGATCTTCATTTAATTTTGGTAGATGGTACCTGTCCAGAAAGCTGTCCATTGCCTATATGAAAAACCTAGAGAAATCCCACACTAAAGACCTAACAGCGCAGCCTTAGAACAATTAGAAGCAAACTCACCTAGAAGGAGTAGACGGCAGGAAATAATCAAACTTAGAGCTGAAATCAATACAATTGAAACAAAAAGAACAGTACAAAGAATCAACGAATCTAAGAGTTGGTTCTTTGAGAAAGTTAACAAGATAGATAAGCTCTTAGACAAACTAACCAAAAAACAGAGAGAGAGTGTCCAAATCAACAAAATCAGAAATGAAAAGGGGGACATAAGCCTCATTCCAGTATTAAAGCTGAGTTAGTCAGATATTCTTCTGTGGAAAATGGGCTCTGAGATGTCAGGTCATGCACCAGAAATATACTCTGATCCTTCTGCAAGAAGCTCCACAAACTGCCCATACCATTTGACAGTCATTTACCTTTGGAGGATTTAATTCCTTTTCAAGAAGGTTCCTCAGTAGTTATTTCATAGTCAATGAAATAGCTCAGGACAGCAGTCTCTGTGGGTCTCCTCATAATTCTGTTTCCTTTGCTCATATACTCTCTCTCCAGCTGGACTGGGAGTTCATTCGACCTAACTAATTTAGCTATAGTTTTCTCCCTCTGCTGCTATTTTTTTGTTGGATGCAGAGGGAGACTTGGGAGGGACTTGGAGGTGGGAATGGAGGGAGAGCAGTGGTAGAAATGGACAAAACTTTTTAAATAAAAAAAATGGGAAAAAGTAAAATTCATATTATTAAAAATTGGGAAATTAACATAAATATTTAAATCTATTTTCTATCAGAATTTAATGAATTAAATAAAATATAGAAAGAACAGGAATTAAAAAGATAATTTCATTATTTGCTTTTTACCTTTTTCTTCCTTGAACACCGTTCATATACTCCATCTCAATTCATTGCCTCTTTTATTTAGATGTTATTATGAATAGATGTATGGATAAATAAAAACAACTTGCTGAGTCTGTTTACTGTTATTATATATATATTATTCAGGGATGACCATGTGAAATTGAATTATCAGAAGGCTTATCCCAAGAAATGACTAATTCTCTCTCTTGGCAATTCTTAGACTGCAGTCCATTACCTAGGAATGGAACCCAATGAAATTTTTTTCTTCCATGATAGCACATCTATTGATATTGTAATTATTTAGAATACTATTTTGGGAGACATATTATTGAAGCATCGTTTTCTTTTAAGCTCTACTATTTCACAGTTAACTTTGTCATTCTCCCTTATAATCTCTCTGTTCTCTTTTTGATGATGTTCCTTGAGTCTAAAGTTCAGAAGATGTATTCTTTGTATGTGGGGACACTACAGTCCACTGTCCCTTTTATTTTGAGCAGTTGTCATGTTATGTAATGGTCTCCCTTTGCTGCAAAGAGAAACTTCTTTAATAATAGGTAAGAGCAACGCTTATTTGTGAATATAAGTATTCACAATGCAGGAAAATTTTTATGTTCTCCCTCTTGTTGATAGCTATAAGTCTAATTGGACAGATGTTGGTTACATCTAAGATTGGAGTACGCTGAAGGTAAGCCCCTATTTGTAAAGACATCATGCATATTGGATACAGGATTGAGAGGATTTGAGGCTGGAACTTTCCTGTAAGCTTATTTATTTACTTACTTACTTACTATTCACTTATTTATTTATATTTATTTGCCTTGGTTTTTGCCTGGAATTAGACAATTGTGAGCTGCCATATGGGTGCTGATAATTGAACCCTGGTCCTCTGGAAGAGCAGGCAGTGCTCTTAACCACTGAGCCATCTCTTTAGCCCTTCCCTGGACTTTTTATACCAAGCAAAGTGGAGGGTCAAGTACAGTCAGGTGTAAACCCTTCTTCAATTCTCAAAATATTAGAAACCTGATAACCACACCTTTGGACAAAGCATCCTATTATGCAGCCTTGCTGGGCAAAGCAAGCTCCTGCTCTGACCTTGAGTCAGGATGTAATCAGGCCACATTATGGAGTCTCTGTGGCCTCTACAGCTAACCAGGCTTTAATGTTTATATTACATTTTTTCTCCGGACTGTATTCAGAGACTTAGATTTATATTTGAAATAAAAGTTTAGGAAAGCATTGATCTACTCAAAAATGTTACTATATTAATTAGTCCTATTAATTTATGTTTTTTCTCTTAATATAAAAACCTTTTACAAATATTCTATGCTTGTTAAATTATTTCATATTTGATGCATTTTGGATTTAAGGTTGTGAAACTCTTCATGTATATATCACTATCTGACCAATGAATTGTACCTGGAAATTCTTATATCACATACAATGTCAAAATACCTACAAAATCTCCAGTTTTGTCATAACTGACTGTGATCTTTTATTGATACCTGTTTTATTTAAGCTAAAAGTATTCAAAAGCACTTAGCTCCCAATCTAATTTTCTAATGTTCATTATATTTCTTTTAAATAAGCTTTGCCTATGTAATTAAAATATTTTAAGATGTATGCTTAATCAGAGAGAAACAACAAGCTGTCAACTAAGTATCTTTAAATATATGAGCCCATGCAATAAATACCCTCTATATAAAATATCAGCGCTATCAAATTTTGAAGTCTTAAAACATCAAGATTCCTAAGTTGAAATTTTTAACTTTGAAATATTTGACAAATATCAAATATTGAAATAAAAATTTCTTAAATTTATAATTCTTACTGTAAAATAATGAGTATAAAAGATGGTTATAGAAGACTATTATGGAGGAGGAATTTGTGTATTTTCATTTAAAAATGAAAGTTGCATCATACTAAGCAAAGAAAACAGCTATGAACATAGGCAAGCATTATTTTACATGTCTATACAGGTGTTTTAAAAGATGTTATAGCTAGGAACTGAACCTTGTGAGAGGCACACCTGTGTCTATAATCTGCAAATGGATTGTCATAGAACATCTCAATAACTACAGTTGAGTAAGAACCATTCATAATAAACTTATTTCTATAATAAAGCTTTACTCATATCCATATATTAATATATCTTATAGCTTCTATTTCTGTTATTCAGTCCACAATTATGCATAGTTGATTGTTAACTAAAGATGATATCAGTCATTGGTTATTGATTTGTTTCTGCTTTTTAGAATTATTTTTTTCTCCAGTACCTTATACAATCTCCGTTGTGTCATTATATATCCTGTAAGCTAATATAGTTTCATGTGGTAGACTCACACTTGTAGTGTTTCACATAATCTTGGATCTTAGCCTCAGTTGGTTTTAACTCTCTTGTTGGTTTTCAAAGCTATAAAGAAATATATTTCCAAACTTAGTTTCTATTCGAAGCTAGCTTTCATGATTAGGCCTCACCTATGATCTATGAGCAATTTTATATTAGACATTTATCTGCTTTGTAATGTAGAACATTTTTATTTTTTCTAACTAAATATATTTTATTAACTGTGTGTGCTGGCCACTCTGGAATGCCAACTATGACTCAAGGATATATGAGTTAATGGCAGGACTTATTATACTTTAATGCATAAGTTCTGGTAAGCTACAAAGTAAACTCACAGAATTTATGAACTAATCATGCTTATCAGAATTTTATTGTAATTATTAAGCTAGAAATTTTAAAGTCTTACTGACTTTCTATGCTAAAATATTACTATGTTTTGAACATATTCTACAAACTTAACATGTAGCATGCATTATTAATTAAGAAAAGAACTATGCCAGGACTAGAAATTTGCTAATTCTGTATAACTTGTTGGTCAAGAAAATCCCTGAGGCCCCCCAAATACTTTTGATTTCCCAACACAACTAGCTTATAGAACCTTATGGCTAAATACAGCAACACTTTGTTTGAAGGATAAAATCTGGATATGAGTTGAAGCCTTTTCCAAGTTGTCTAGATTTTTATAGTGTAAGAGGTTGTTATACTTGGGTAGATAAGTTATTAATGGTCATATCCAGCTGAAACCCCTATATGCTATCTTGCCAGGTAAGATATGCCCACTTGTACAATAGTGATTCAACTGTCCGTTATGAAGAAAATTGAATGCTCTCATGCTGGTTTTGAAGTCTACTCCAAAAAATATGTGACTGATATTGTAAATTTTATCAAAAATCCATGGTTTGGGGCATCTTATGCCCTGGGGAGGTGACTTACTGTTATTATTTAGTTAAATAGGCAGACACATAAAACTACCTTCTATATATTTTTGTTTAAAAACAGGCAAACATTACTTTCATCTTTAATCAGAAAACCCTTTTGCAGCAAATGGTGGACAAATCAGAATTGCAGAGCTGATTAAGATGTTTAGAGTAAATGTTACTGCTTAAAACTAACAAGACATTTACACCATCCCCTGTAAAGTGTAGGAAATATCAGAGAAAACAAATTGGTACAGGAGTTTTGCTAAGACAGGAAAAAGAGATGTGAAATGCTAGCTTCAGGGCATGACATAATCATTACAAACATGTCCTGCAACATCTACTGTTGACTTCACTGTGCCTCAAAATAGCCAATCCTGGATTGGGGAAGAGTTTAGGGGTCCCTGCCAATACTGATGGATTCTGAGAAAGTGGCAGTCTTTGCCATAAGTAATATACCAAGTTGTTACAGTGACTGGTTCCAAATTCATGACCACTTGTGACTGGCTTGAATCAGACTTTTACAAAACAAAACCAATTATTATAACTGTGAGGAAAGGGACCTATATAAATAGGAAAATGACAAAGTGGGAAGGAGATTATCAGGTGCACAGTACTTGTAGACAAATGGGTTTTGCTGAAATTATTTTTTTTCATTTTCCACAAGTAAAAGACAATTTATTAATATCCTTTATAATTCATTTTCTTGATTATAAATGAACTGGCAGCAAACACATCTATCTCACAAGACATAATTAATGTATAAAAATAGCATATAAAATATCATGAAGATATGTGATATATATTTTTAAATTGTTGGCCAATGTTTCTAAGAAAGAGATTTCTTCAACCTAAAAGAAAAGAAAAACCACTTGGCCATCTCAATAGTTGATATAAAAGTCTTTGACAAAATCTAAAACTCCTTCATGATAAAAGTCCTGTTCTTCAACTATGGGTGGAAGTTTGGGCCTAATTCACTTCTTCTTCGATTAAATATAAAATTTATACATAGGCCAGTGTTCTCAGTAAGACAGACTGCCATTCATAATGCAAATAGAATTATTCCAATCAGTAAATGGCCTAACTATGACAAGAAATGAGCTTGAGGTCAAAAGAAAGAAGAGTGGCACCAGTGAACCACCTTGGAACAAGCTCTGCAGTACAGGCTCTGCTCTATGTTCATAGCCAGAAGGGTCACATCATCTACTTTGGTCCTGCCAACCTCCACAATCATTAGAACCACATCTTTAAAAGAACTCTCCCACTATGTGATATATCTGTGTGTAGTTACAATTTGTGTATACTATAGAGCTTACAGAAAATATATGTTCTTTTAGAATATATGCTGTGCCTATGCTTCTGGTAATGATAATTTCTCACTTTTTAGTACCTTTCTAATAAAGCTAATTAAGTTGGTAACAAGAATTAGTACTATGAAAACCAGTACAACATCATCACTTGTCAGTATGTCAGAATGTCAGTATCATTGTGGTCCAAACAATTGCCCTTGAATTAATTTTATATTTTAATCATACCTTAAAAATGTGACAGTTTAATTTTAGATTGGTATCCATTTTCTTAGATTCACAATGTTCATATTTTTTGACTTATATCTTGTTTATGAACATGAGATAAGGCACAGGCATACTAATAACTAAATGGATGCAGAAAATGTGGGAGAGTATGTGAGTTGATGGGAATTATCAGATATTTGTTTAACTGCTCATAACATTAGCTATCTCTACTTCTCATTGTCCTTGTAGGGTCGTCTTATATCTGTAATCCCTTCCTTAGCTTCTGCTATTAATTTTTTCAGCTTTCTACTATTCATCAAAAATAAGATGAGGAGGAATAAGAGGAGGCAGAAGGAAAGCAGAAATAGTTTGAATTCAAAGTGAGGAGGAAAAAGGTTTGAAGGGGATGAAAGAGATGAGAAGAAGAGGCAGGGAAATGTGTTTAAGAGAGGAGGAGCATGAGGAGAGATGAAGAGGAACAGGAGGAAGAAGATTGCTAGATGCTCTGCATCTACGCACATGTCTTTTATACCACTCATGGATTTACTCATTTTTCTCAAATAATGTTATGCAGATTAGATGTGTTATTTTGATCGTGTTAGTATCTGTAATTTCTTGGGACATAGTAGCATTCTGTTTAAATAAATGTAAGTTAAAAATATTTTTTGGATAGAAAATATCAGATGAGCATTAGCTTGTATTTAGAGTATAGAGCTAAATATTCACACAAAGAAAGATATCTTATCCAAAGGAATTTGGACATTTGCTCTTCTTTTTATTACCATAGTAACAATGCACTTTAAAGTGTCATCATACTATTCACCAGTTTTCAGCTTTACTGTTTTTAAAAATAGAAAACACATTGTTCCACCAGAAATAAAAGAATACACATAATGATAATATTAAATATAATTTGGGTGAAATATATAATCCATTTGCTGAATGTTTTTATGAGCACAAATAATATATCATAGTATAATAAAATGCTGTTATTAAAATATAAAGAAAACTCAAGAAATTTTCTGTGTGATTTTGAAGGATTGTGACTTTCTGCAGGAAATCATGGTAACTTAGGTGCTGGACTTCTTTTATGTTGGTATCACAAGCTATAGATTAAAGTCCTGCCTCACTCAATCTGACATACCACTAGGCCCTTGTTTTTATTTTTTAATTTTCAAAGATTATGGTTAGTAAAAATGTTCATTGACTCTAACTTACTACGTATTTAATTTGAACAATTATGACTGTATATATTCATATGATAACATAGGTAATTAAATGAATTTTCTATTTACTTTAACAAAAAGAATAAACACAAAAATATCTAAAGAATGAGAGTAATGTTGTGTGTTAGCAGTCACATGTAGTCAGTAGTTTATCTTGCCCATCCCCAAGGTTTGGACCTATAGTGCCCCAGCTGCTTATTTCCAAAAAAAAAAAAAAAAAATTACCACACGGGCTTATACTAATTATAAGTTGTTTGGCCTGTGGCTCAGGCATATTACCCTTATACTTTATGTTAGCCTATAGATTTTATTTATGTGTAGCTACTATAGCTTGGTACCTTTTCTCAGAGCAGCATTTCCATCTTCCTTCCTCTGCATCTTCTGGCATCTCTCACTGACTCTGTCCTCCTTTGTCTTTATCTCTGCTTGGATTGCCTGCCTGCCTCTAAGCTGCTTTGCCATAGAACAAAACAACTTTTTTTATTAACCAATGGTAACATAGTATATTCACAGCATATAGAAAGACATCCACATCACTTTTTCTTTTCTGTCTAATTTAAAATAAAAGCTTCAATTTTAACATAGCAAAATTACATACAACAAGACAGTTATCAGGCAAGAATTATAATTAAAATATATATTCTATTTATATTTAGCAAAATCCAAGAAAATATTCTATTATCTGTCTTATATTAGTGAGGCTAAAGTTTTATATTTAATTTACTTTTTATCATGACTAGGGAAACTACAATAACTATCTAGTCTTCAATTTCATCAAAGATTACAGAAAAGTATATTATCTGAGTAAGCAGGAAATGCATTGTAAGAAACTTCAAAAATTGTAGAAATGTAAGAGATGTCTGGCTGCCTGGACACTCACCCAAAGTTTTCTTGTAACATCGGGACATCCATCTTTAGCCAGTCACCCGAGTCAAGTCTTTAATCCTAACCAAGGTTTAGTCACTCACAGTTTATGAACTCCATTTAAGTATTTGGCAGCATAACCTCTTAAAAGAGCCACATGGCTTGTGCTGCTAATAGTCAGCTAGCTTCTCTTAAAGGAGCCATACATCTACTTGCTTTCAACAGAGCCCTGCTAGAAAATTCAGCTACTAAGAAGCCATGCTTGACTCTGTTTCCTTTTGACCTATGTGAGTAGTAACCTAAAATCTATTATACTCAGCTCATGTTTGTACCATGGCTTTTATGAGACTGTGGGAATACATCATGGTACAGCTCAGGCTGTAGGCTGCAAACTGATATTTTTGTAACTCAAGTTTGAATGACATTCTGTACCATGGCTCACTTGAGAGACATAAGTAGAAAGCTGTTTTTTTTCACTCCATTTTTGTCTTCTAGAAATTTCTCAGGATTTATGTAGATGTATCTGCCCCATATTTGAAGGATATTTGTACTCAGAAGTTTGTCCATCCTACCTAAACCTGAGGTATGCACATGAAGTTCCCTAGCTGCTTAGTCCCAAAGAAAGAAAAAAGCTTATATTCATTATAAGCTGTTTGGCCTATGGCTCAGGCATATTACTATCTAATTCTTGTACTCTGAATTAACCCATATATCTTATTTATGTTTAGATGCATGGCTTGGTGCCTTTTCTCAAAGCAGCATTTCCATCTTCCTTCCTCTGCATCTTCTGGCATTTCTCATTGACTCTGTCCTCCTTTGTCTTTATCCCAGCTTGGATTGCCTGCCTGCCTCTAAGCTGCCTTGCCATAGGCCAAATTAGCTTCTTTATTAACCATTGGTAATAAAGTATATTCATAGAATACAGAAAGACTTAGCACATCACTCACACATGAGTATATAGGAATGTATGCTTAATAAGCACTTTTACAAGATTTGTTTAACATGTACACATATCTATAAAACATAGAAAATAAAAATTAATGATTTCAGATTAAGATGAGAAAATATCAATAAAAATAATTCCCCTTCTTGACACATAGCAAATATTCCTCTATTTTGATGTCCCTCACCAAAAATAAGAGTACAACATATACTATGTGCTTTCTTACGTTACAATGAAGAAAATATCTAGTTAATCTTATTGTAGATGTATTAACTAACCGAAGGTAAGAGAAATCAATATCTTTAAGGAGGAGTTGGGAGAACAAAGTCAAGCATTCCACCTGATGTGGGACTACAAAGACAACCAATAAAGCTAGATATAACAAGCGCTAACTGAAAATTCTTTGCATAGTAAGAAAACCTTTTCATTCTCATGATCTGAGATTAAAGAACAAAATAATGACATTATTTTGGAATAAATTATAGTCTCCCTGCCCATGTGATTTCAGCTTAACTTAAATTTTAATGCACTTTTTGTGACCCCAATAGTGGAAGTGGTGGTGTCTCAAAAACTTTTGTCTGCCACTGAGAACCTTATCTTCTTCCTCATGCAGCCTTGATATGAGGGCTTGTGTCCCTTCTTACTGCACTTTATTATTGTGATGTATCCATTGATATAACTGGAAGGTTTGCTTTTTTCCAAAGAGAAACAGAAGCGTGGTAGATCTGGGGGAGAAAAGAAGGGGGAGAGGAACTGAAAGGAATGGAGGGAGGAGAGGTTCTTGTGAGGATGTGTTTTCTGAGAGAAGGAATAAATAAAAAGAAAAAGAATAAAATAAATGTTAATGCACATAGAAAGCGTATTGTCTTCATTGTGCAGTTTGAAACTCCCTAACACACAGAACCCGCTTGGGACATATATAAATGTGAAATGGAAATTTCTAATTTTTGTCATTTGAGTTTGGCCTAGTCCTGGTTTCAAGAATATAATTTCTTACAGTTGTATTAGAGAATAATGTTTTCAGGAATTTCCTTGTAGTAATCTATTTTTACCTAAATTTGCAATTTAGGGATTTTATATTTATTTTTATTTTTTATTTATAAAATAAAGTCTTTTTTATCCATATATCCCCTTGCACTCCCTCCCTTCCCCTTCCCAACCACTCCCAGTCAGCCTTCAGCCTCCCTCTTCCCCATCTTCCCATCCCCTCCTCCAAAAGGGCAAGAAGTCCAAAGGTGGGTTTTGATAGGTGATACAGGGTCCTCTTATGTACCTTTGGAACTCACTATGTAGATAATGCTGGCCTCAAATTCACAGAAGTCTTCATGCCTCTGCCACCTGAGTGCTGGGACTAAAATGTGTGTGGCACCAGGCTCAACAGTGTTTAGACATTTAAAAGATATGTATTTTGAGATTATAAGCCACATCAAACCTGAACTGGACACTGGACATTTCAATGATAAGCACGCATGGAAGGGCTTATGTAAGCACCGACTTTAGAGTGTAGACACCATGTCATACCAATGCTCCTAGGAGGGGGAATGGTCTGAAGGTAAAAAGGTCATATAGAAAATGTCAATTAGAAACAAAATTTCCACTCCTCTCCAAGGGATAGTGTGTAGCATTTAGTGTCTCTGAAGTGAGAAACTTTCTCTCCATCAGCAAGTTGACCATGCTACAGGAAATAACTGCTTTTTCCTCAAAGCTCCAAAACAGATTCTTTGATGATAGGCTGTGCTCCTAAAGTTTATTCATTCTGCACTTTACAATTTACTTGTAAATCGTATTACTCTTTCCTTCCTTCTGCCTTCCTTTCTCCTCTCTTTCTTTCTTTCTTTCTTTCTTTTCTTCTCCTTCTTTTTTTCTTTTTTTAATTAAATAAATTTTCCCCATACCTATCACTGCTCTCCCTCACTCCCATCTTCCCATTTCTCCCGGAGCCTCTTACAGTGGCATCAGAGTTTATTTCTATTGCACAAACTCGCCTCTTGGAGCCCATTCCCTACAGAGGAACACTTTACTAAGCCTTGGTACTGGGGGAGGGCCTTGGTCCTACCACAACTATTATTCTTTCAACTGTTACTATATGTCAAGTACTGTTCATAGAAAGAAGGTAAAGTCCCATTCCTCATAATAATAAATTGTAGTGGATAATGTTAAAACCGCTATGTACCCCTCATGACTCATTTATTTTCATGTGTGAGTACTTAGTAATATGAAAATTTCTACATTTTTGCAACAGTCTTATTGAATAAAAATATTTTTCCTTTAGCAAATAAATGCAATAGCCATCTTAGCTTTATTCTATACACTTATCTGTTTTGCTGAATTAATTTTGTAAGCATTCATGTAATTTTTTAGCTCATTGATCATTACTTATTAATAAACATTTGATCAATTTTTTATATCAAGTTGGAACTTTTTATTCTTGTCTTTTCTGACCTAGAAAAACATTCAGCTCCTTGAAAAAAATCCAAAATAATATGTAAATATATAATAAATACGTCAAGAGAAATAAGAAAACTAAGACATTTACAATTGAGTTTTGCTTACAGTTATGGACAGCTTTAAGTTGTGTGGCAATCATTGTACAAAGATGGTAGAATAAATATATAAACATATACACAAAACAAACACAGGTGATGTTGGCATTCTTACTACTATTTTGAGTAGCATATTAGCTCAAAGATAATTTAAAGTTACAAATTCCTCATCCATTAGGAAGAATAATGGGCTACAGAACTGTAGTGGTATTGGATCTTATATATCCAGTGAAATTGGGAATAGTAACTTGAATAATGATCCGGAAGATGGATAGAGAGATTGACAGTCTTCTGTAAACCCATGGGGCTCGTAGAGGACTTCGTTGTTCTCTGCCTAGACTCAGAGTGACTGGCATGGTTCTTCTGTTTAGAAGCTGGTGTCTTATGACATATGATGAATTATCATGGATTTTCCTTCCTTTCTTCACTGTGAGTTTTATATAAAAATAAAACATTTAAAGTTAGATATTTATAATACAGGTGTATATTACATTTAATAATTATTTTTGTATTTTTATCTAACCTCCTTAGCATAGTGAGGTTTATTTTACTGTTAGTAAACTGCCTTAATAGTTGGTCATAGTGTCTCTTTTTTGGTACTCACCCTTCTCTTCATAGTTCTTGTTTTAAGATCAAATAGATCTTTTCTCTGACTAGCAGCCTCAGGGTTTTGGCCATGCACATGGTAACTAGGTAACATACCTGCACTGCTTTGCTGCTCTGTGACTTAACAGTTAGCTGACTGTGGTCCAGTTACTTTCTCCCTCTTTGCTCTGTAAAATGCCCCAGTGTTCTGAGGATTGGGTATAACTATGTGATGAGCAGCCAGTACTTTGCAAGTTTCTGTATGTGCTGATTTCTTCCTATAACACCAGGGCATCACTAGAGCAAACCTCTATAGGGCTGTATCCTAACAGTACACCTTTATTTTACTATAACAACAATCAGAGAGGAAAGCAAAATTTTATGCATTAAGATATAATTATAAGCCCTAATCCCTTAATCCAAAAGCCCAGAGAGAGTAATCTTTAGGCTACAACCTAAGCAATTTGACATCTATAATTTTTAGGATAAAAAAAGAAAATTGAGAATCAATCTCCCCAAGGACCCGGCAATACCACTTCTGGGTGTATACCCTAAAGATGCACAGTCACACTCCAAAAGCATTAGCTCAACTATGTTCATAGCAGCGTTATTTGTAATAGCAAGAGCCTGGAAAAATCCTAGATGTCCCTCAGCTGATGAATGGATTAACAAACTGTGGTACATCTGTACAATGGAGTACTACTCAGCAGTAAGAAAAAATGATATCCTCAAATTTGCAGGCCAATGGATGGATTTGGAGAATATCCTCCTGAGCGAGGTATCACAAACTCAGAAAGATAAGCAGGGGATGTACTCACTCATTAGTGGACTCTAAACAAACAAACAAATAACCAAGAAAAAAGCAAAGAATGTCCAAGCTGCAAACCACAACCACTGAACAGCTTGGGATCAGAAACACACTGGACTGACTCCTTGGACCCCACTCCCTCTAGAGGAACACTCAACTCACTCATGAGGGAGGGGGGAGAAAACTGCATCTGCCAGGAGTGGAGACTGAACTAAGCAATATTGGGGCAGTGGGAACATGGGACTGCCTGCTGCCTGCCCAGGGAGGGGATGGGGATGTATGGAGAAGAAAGAATGACTTGATGTGGTGGGAGGGGGAAGGGACCTTGAATAAGGATATACAAGATTAGAAAGTGTGACTTCTTTGTTAATAATAAATTTAAAAAGCAAAATAAAGAAAAAGAAATTAGGAAAGAAGAAAAAATTTAAAAAGTTTCTGTACAAGCACTTAATTCCTAATTTTTAAAATATATTTCTCAATAAAATTCTGTAAGATGAATGTCTTTATGTCTTTTAACTGCAATATTAGTCTCACAGAAGCATAATGAACCAGTAAGTGGTGAGATTTAAGCTAAACTCTAGACAACGATTTCAAAAGCTTATTCATTGTCTCTTCTTAAGGGCCTATAGCTTAAGGATCAGCAATGGTAATGTTCTATTAGAAGGTTTTAGGGTAATAATGTCAACTGATATAAAGCAAAACCCAAACAGTAAACTTTGGGTGTAATATTTGTCCATTATTTCTTTTATTTTTTTGTATATATCAAATAATTTTTATCTTTAAATTCTACAGTTTCTAAGAGTCTCATTCTTTAATGAGACACTCTGTCATAGAAAGCAATCCCAGTCTTTAGCTGACCTACAGTACAATAATTGGCAAGATGTAGCTATTTCAGAGTCTTTATCTCCTGCTGCATTATTCTGTGAAGAATGCTAATGAATGGCTGACAAATTCAGATATTCTGTCAAATATTCATTAACAAAAGTGATAACAACTGCAGGTGCCTAATAGTGCTCTTAACAGTGCGATTTAGGCTAATTCATGCATATCATTTAAAAACTGGGATGATTATTTTTTAAAAAAATTGCCGGGTCCGAGAAGGGCACCGATGGCATGGTGACGGCAACCTCCCCTTGCCTGTACTGTTGTATCGAGTGCAACCGGGAGGCCCAGGAACTGTACCGAGACTACAGCCACGGCATACTCAAGATAACCATCTGCAAATCATGCCAGAAACCAGTAGACAAATATATTGAGTATGATCCTGTTATTATCTTGATTAATGCCATTTTATGCAAAGCTCAAGCATATAGGCATATTCTTTCAACACTAAAATAAATCATACCTGAGGTGGTGGCAGCTGCAAGACTCAAGCACAGCCCCTGATGACTTGATCCGATATGCCAAGGAGTGGGATTTCTACAGGATGTTTGTGATTGCTTCATTCGAACAAGCTGCCTTTTTTGCTGGCATTTTTGGATTCCTGTGGGTAGAGCAACCCATGACAGCAAAAAAAAAAAAAAAGACCAACTTCACTTTACTACTGAAAGCACTGCTGTTGTCCAGCTATGGGAAGCTCCTGCTAATCCCAGCAGTCATCTGGGAACATGACTACACACCTTTGTGCCTCAGGCTCATTAAAGTGTTTGTCCTGACATCGAATTTCCAGGCCATTAGAGTTACTCTGAATACCAACCGCAGGCTCTCCCTGCTGGCTGTGCTGAGTGGCTTGTTGCTGGAGAACATCCAGAGGATGGAGTGGGATGTGGGAAGTGACTGTGCAGTATACAAGTCTCAGGACTTCTGAAGCTTTCTTCTTCACTCTCTATGGCAGGACCAGCTACCTCAAAAGAAGGCACAAGAGAAGCCAAAGTCCCTGCTTTCTGTGAGTGGAGGGAAAGACTGGGGACTCCTGAAAACACCCAGAAACCTCCAGGAAGTTCTCAACCACCTAGACACAAGGCCAAGAGCACTACAGTGACACACAGGCAGGCACCATGCTTCCCCAGTAGTGAAAGGTCTGCTCGATTCCTTTGGCATGTTTATGTCCTTTAAATCTAAATATTACATTGCTGGCTTAAAAATCATACTTTGTGTTTTTCCAACAGAAGTACTTTTAGGTAGTCTTTCAGAATAAATCAAGTTTTTATAATTTTCAAAAAAAATTGCCTTATCACAGAATTTTTTTTTAGAAAACCTTATATTCATGTTGCCCAAGGGGAAAAAAAAGCTTTTCTTTTTTCATGTATGATATGTTTAAATTCTATAAAAAACAAAATTCCACTTTTTAGGCCATTTATTCTTGGTATCAGTTGTCTTAGAAATTCTCTAGCTTTTCAAAATAATAGACAAGGAGTTTTAAGTATGGTCCTCGCCTCAGACATGTGAACACAGTTGGAACAATAGCTAACTTTTAATGCAGATGACATCATTTTAACATCAAAATAGAAGTGAGAATTCTTCGTTCTATCAATATTAAGAAAAGATGCTAACCATTTAAAAAATATTACAGGTGCAAATGAATAAAATAAAAAATAGTAACATCTTAAACTGATATCAGTTTGTCATGAACAGCAGCACAACTTTTAGGCCAACTCTCCTTGTGATAATGCTCTGCAACAGTGTGCCTGGTAATGGGTAGAAAGCTCATTTTGTTTAGAAATAGCCTACTGTTAAAGCTAGATGCTATTGGAATTGCTAACTTCTTTTTCAGAGCTAAAGATTGAACCAAGAACCTAGCACATGCTAGATAAGTGGTCTGCTATTGAGTCATATCCTCAGGCCAATCATTTATGCATTTTATATATATCAGCCCAAGGCTTGTTTTACCAATCTTGCTGTAAGGTGCCTCTTGAAAATCCTTTAATCCTTCCTACTAGTCTATTTCAAAATATATATTGATCTTCCCATAAACTTCACTAAAGAATCATACTATTACATTCAGGATTACTGATAAATACAAACTAAAATCCCAGTGAATGTTGCCCCTTTCTGTGTCATCTATAAATTGCATGTAATAAAATTTCAACTTCTATGGGTATTAAAGACCCCACAATATAGTGAAAGCTGAGATTTAGGGTTAAGTTGTATTAAATTCTTTGTAATTTTGCTCTTCATTCATGTTTAATTTATGTGAATTAAATAAAATAATCTATCAACATATGGATCAATTTATGTTTATCACACATATACTTATGTGTGATATACTCATGTCAATAAAACTGAAGGCATTTTTGATATTTATTTTAAAACAATGAATTATGAAATTATTTGTGTAAGCTCTTTATTTTCAACTTTATCATTTATTCATGTGTTTAAACAAAGTTCTATTTATATCAAAGTTATATATGTACATATATATGAGAAATAACATTCCATTTGATCTGCAATGTATTTTTAGAGACAAATATAAAGATCAGTAATATTTCATTATAATAAAGAAAAGAAATTATCATAAGACATGGGAATATTTATTTATTTTTGCAAAATATTTGCCAAATCTTATGTGTATTAAATTCATCAAGTCACTTTTTCTATAAATATCTATGGATATTCAGTGTAGTAATGTGTATGTCAGGAAGATGATTTTGAGATTTTGCAGGAAAAGGCTTTTTTACTAGTTAGATGTGTAAGGTCACTATGATAATGAGTAGTGATTTATTTATTTATTCACTGTTTATTATTTTATCACAAGTCTCCTTTCACTTCTTTGTGCTCTAAAGCTAATACAGCATCCTTTCTGAAGAAGGATGCAGTGGCTGTACATTCAGTCAAGATGATGTCAGCAGTGGAAAAATCAAAGCTTCGACTGTTTCATCTGGCTTCTTAGAGATAAGATTGGAAGGTCAACAGGAATTTTGTGTTCTCTTGCTCTGTATCACTCACTTTAAATTATAACAATAGGTCAGAGCATGGGAAATCTTCTCATTTATTTCCTGATTATTGCATTTGAGTGAATTTCCCTATACAATGTATAAGGGACAAAATATAGCGATGTATAGCAAATTTAGAGACAAGAAAGGTGAGAGAAAACATGATTTAATTTGATATCCGCAGCAGATTTAAAGTATGTGTTTTGGGCCATGTCACAGACAGTCTGTCAGTTTTAATAGGAACACACAAAAGAATCCATGAAACTAATTTGTTTAGAACCCTAAATGAATCTGAAATGTAAGAAAAAATTTTATTTGCATAGAAATCTCATTACTCATAAAATTAATGGCCATTTTGCCAGCTAAGATGCTGTAATGTCTTTTTAAGAACCACTTTAGTTTGTTTGTCTGGAAAGATTTTGTTAATAGGACAGTTTGTCTCACGTAATATATTTTCACGCCATTTTCATGCTACTGTTAACATTATTAAATTTATAATTTTGTTTTTTATGCCTTTGCTCCCTTCTCTTCTCAGTTCTCAAAAATAGACTCACTATTAAAATATGGATCAGTGAAGCATAAAAAGTGATGAAAAGAGTCACACAAATAGTACAACCCAAAATAACATCACAAACAAGGAAAGGCTGGTCTCCAGTGGTGAATTCAGAATGCAAATCGATAATGCCAGGACAAACGCATTCGCATGTGTCATTATGTTATATATGAATCAGAAAAAGGTGGAAATGGAGAGCATATTTATGAATAACTAAATTTGGATTATTTGATGAAAGATTCATCTGCTGCAATTTCTTAGTTCATTTTGATTGTAAAATCTTGCCAAATAGAACCATAAATGCCTGTAGAAATGACTTCTAGAAGGATGAATTGCTATGTTTTTTGCTTCTTTGAGAATTTTCTGGGTCTTCCTGTGAGTTTTCCATCCACAGATAACAACATAACTTGGCTAAATCTTTTGTTTCAGAACTACGTACAAAAAACCCAAAGTCATACAAAGAAGAGAAAGATGAAAAGGAAGAAATGATAAGGAAGTTGAAGGGATGACAGACAAGGAAACAGAGAGGAAGGCAAGAGAGGATGATCTCAGAGGTAACTTCACTGTTTCTAAGGCATAAGTAGAAAATCATTTTACTTTAGAAATTAGAAGACTAAAGTGTTTCCCCAACTTCTTAGGTGTTAGTATTTCCATGTTGAGGCTGTTCAATAGTGGACTGCAGCCCTATATTATATTGTTCATATAAAAATGCACAATACTCTAGAGATTCTGACTTGATTTTACCTACCCCAAAAAGATTTATTCGTTATTCGTGACTCATCTATCACCTTAGTGGATGATCCTGGTACTTCTCCACTTGGAGAACTTACATACTCTTTTCTTCTGGTAGAGTGGCAGAGGTTGTGGTGGCGGTGACTGATTTTGTTAAAAGTACAGAGGAAAGCTCAAAACTAGATACAGTGCTGGAAACATCTAACAACATAGATGTTTTTGTATTAGTAAACACTATAATTGAAGCAAAAACAAATGAATCTGTGGTGAGATTTATCAACTAATATTTTAAGATGGGAATAAGGTCATGTATAAAGGAAGGAGACACTCACATAACTACTAGGTTGGAGATGCCTGCAGATAATTTGTTTTACAGTCAAGTGAGATTACAGTGCACAAACTATAAAGAAACTATTGGCTAAGGGGCAGTCCAAGTGTGAGGGAAGTGTATTTAGTGACTTTAGTCTTTTTTATCAGGGAAATAAATGCTTGGATACAGAATGGAGATTTATTTTGTTTTGTTCTCATTTATTTTGTGCAGTTGCTTTGAAATGGAGATTAGAAGGGAACAGGTATTGATTCCAACTTAATATTTATATACATTGTTCTTCACTCATGGTCACAATATTGTATACTTTAATATGATCCTTTACTTTATATATCATCAGATAATAAATAAAAATTTAGCCTCATAAGCCAAATATCTATTTCAAAAAAATATGCTTCAAGTAAGTTAAAAAATTAATGTTGTCAAGTAAATGTGTGAATTATGTCCTGTATAAGGTGCCTATAAGCCTTTTTTAACTTTATGGTAATAATAAAGAAATATGCTCTACATATACCAATGTTGTTCCAGAAAAATATTCATGTATTTTAATTCATCTACTTGGTAATTTGCACTATAACCAAATAAAATGTGTACTGATATGTTGCTACTTGAACAATTCATTCAAAACTGAGACAGCAAGCAGGTGCAGTGTCACAAGTCCATATGTTCCAGGTTTGGGATTAAGAGGTAGAAAGATTATAAATTATTGGCAGACTTGAGCTAGGTAGAAATGAACTAAAATATAAAAAATATTATTTAAGGTTGAGGAATATTCAATATTAGAATTTCTAAATTTTTGTAGCAAATAGTTTGCCTTTGATATTTTAATTAAATTCTTATCATTTGAATCTACTTCTCAGTGAAATAATGTTAGATAAGAAATGCACTCTATGATAACAGAGAAAATGATGAAATGAATGTGACATAAAGTATACTACGACTTTATTCATTACTCTTCAAGGATGAAAAGTCCACAACTGTTTATTGTCTCATATTTAAACTTAACTTAAAAAAATAAGTACTTTTATGCTGAATAAGTCCCTTCATTTATTTTTTTAGCCATTATTGAACCAAACATTAAAGCTTATATCTTATTTGTGAACTTTTTGTCTTACTAAAACTTCCACACGTAGCACAAGGGAATGGCTGGGTACATTCGAATTTCAACCATTTTTGCAGCAGGTGACCAAAGTATCTCCAGCATGAGAAGAACTGTAAAGCCAGACCCCAGGACTTTTGAACAAATTCACCAGGCTGCATAATTAGAGGTTGCAAAGATGAAAGACTCAGTATTTGTTTCTTGTATGAAAAAAAAATAAGAGTAATGAAAGAAATTTAACATTTTATGACAAGCTGGTAGTTTATTATATATGACCATGTTTTTGGCAAATTTATTTTATTAATTATTTGTTTGAGTTTTTATGTTCATGTTGTAGAATAAGGTATACACCCTAGAGATCAATATAATATATGATGTATTTAGTAAAATAAGAAAAAAGGTAAAGATTAGACAAAATACATGATACTCTGCACTTACATTTTTGTAATTTTATTAAAAATAATTGACATCTATAATTTAGCATTTTTTCAAAACTAATAAAATATTTGTATTAATATTTAATTTTGTCATAATTTACAGACAATGAAATACTCTGCTCTGAAAATACTTTGTCAAAAAGTGATAAAACATTTGAAATTTTGAAGTAGTATATTTGTACCAAAACATATCTTAGTCTCAGAGAAAAGAAAGCTATGTCCAAAAGGACTCTTATAGCAGAAGTAAGAACTTGTTGCTAGTGAACATTGAAACATTAAATTACAAAGGCTTTGTCCAAAGAATCCTAATGATCCTCATAAGTCAAGAAGGGTGGAAGGTCTATTTTCAGCCTTGGTTTAATTGATAGAAGTAAATGTAGCTAGAGATAATCAGGTATATGGATGTGCAATGATTATAAAACATCCTTAGACAGCTGATTGAGGAATTTGTTTCTTAGTGGACAGTTGGTTTACATGAGTTTTTCAGTTTGATAATACCACAGGTTGAGGTAAGTTAAAATTCTGTGTCTGGAGGTAAGAAGAGAAGCTTAGCTAACATTTCATCCAGTCAAATTAGCAAGCATTTCCTCACAGTTATCTCAGTATAGTCAACTGCAAAGCCAAGAACTGGTCTATGTCTGGTCTTCTTTTAAGTAAACATAGCAGAAACCTCAGTTCAAATCAAATGTAACACGGGAGTTTTTGTACCATGCTGTTTTGTGTAACACATCAGAGTGAAGGGATGCTTTTAGCCCACGTAGTATTTCAACAAAGTCTAGTGAGAAGTAAAATCATCTCAGAGAATCAAGCTACCAGTGTCTTTTCAATTGCAGTGTGCAGATGTAGCTTCCAAGGCAGTTCTTTTAATGCAGGTATCACTTGAACAGAGTAATGACATGGAACATTTTTTAGTTTCATTGTCAGACATAGAACACTGAAACTTAAAATATAAAAGATTACATAGTTTTAAATTATGGCTTGGTACTTCGGATCTTATAAGAATGTGTACTGAGGACACAGCTGCAGTTTTAGTACAACTTCTACAGTTATTATACAGTCAAGAAAATGAGTCTGTACTCAAATGAACGTCAATATTCCACTTCCTTCATGGAGATGTTTATTGTTAAAATGTAGTTAGTAACATGGTAACATATATAATCCAAAGAAAATGAAAACATTTTCAATTGGGATTATAATTGTGCAGTAATGTAGAAACCTGTTTATAAATAACTATTAAGAAATGAAACAACTGAATATTCTTTCCAAAACATTGAATTATTGAATCAATCTTTCATATTTCTACAAATTAAAATGGATTTAGTCTTAACTTTTCAAAGATGTAAGTTAAATTCATTGTTTGTCTTCATACAATCAGAATATAGAATATTTTATTTTGGAAAGTTGTTCAAATTGCTTTTTACATTTTAATTAAAACATAATTACTTCATTTTATCCCCTTTCTTTTCCCCTCCAGCATCTCCACCATGTTCTCCTAGTCTCAAATTCAGAGTCATCTTTTCTTTTTGTTTCCTATTTTTTTATTTAAGAGATTTTTTATTGATTTTACATATAACCACAGATCCTTCTCTCATGCCTCTTCCTGCTCCCTTCCAGCCTTCTTTCCCAAAGTCACCCCCTATCCCTTCCTCCAAAAGTATAGGTTAAGACAGGACTAAGTGTCTCTCTCCTTTATCAAAGTTGAACAAAGCATCCCACCACAGGTAATGGACTCCAAAAGTCAGCTCTTGCACCAGGAATAAATCATATTTCCACTGCTTTGAGCTTCTCAAACAGTCCAAGCTACACAACTGTTTCCCATACGAAAAAGGTCTAGTCTGATGCAGGCTCCACAGTTGCCTGTCAATTCATGAGTTCCCACAAACTTCGTTCGGTTGTCTCTGTAGATTTCCCCATCATGGCCTTGACACCCCAAGTTCTTATAATCCCACTTTCAACTCTTCCACTGATCTCCTAGAGCTCAGCTTGGTACTTGACTGAAGTCATCTTCTCTTCAGTTAGTCTCACACACACACACACACACACACACACACACACACACACACACACACACACACACATACACACACACACAGATGTGTGACCAAATAAATAAATACATCTGAGTTTGTTTGTATTGTTTGTGTGTGTTGTCAGGGTTAACAGCTTTGTATTGGATGAGAATTCAGGGCCTCACTCTAAGACTGGCTAATTCTTTTGCTCTTGGAAGTCCTTAATTGTTTATAGTTATCTAATAAAGTGTTGGACTCAATGAAATTTTCTTTCTGCTGAATTAATATGTCTATTGATGCTGTTAGTCTTCAGGTCTTATTTATGCAATATTTTCTAAAAGAGCAAGTCACATAGTAGACTTCCTGACTTTCTGGATCATAGAGTCTTTCATTCCCCTTTTCCATGATGTTCCCACAGCCATGGATACAGAAGCCATGCTGCAGATGAATGCATTGCAGCTGAACACTCAACAAATCCATTAACCTTTACATTGTGTCCAGCTGTAGCTTTTTTTTTAATGGTCTTTGTTTACAGCAGAGAAAAGTTTCTTTGATGAACAGTGATGGCTGTGGAATGGAAATTGTTATGGGCCATTCTATTTGAGCATCCTTTACAGGAGAGGGTGAGAAGACACAGCATCAATGGCTTATACACAGGGAGTCAGGTAAGAAGCAAAGGCAGACTCGATTATTGAAGATATAAAGCAAAACTGTATACCCTCTCCTGACTTCCCATTGGCACCTGCAGACTCCGCTAACTGTGTTGTATCTCCCTCATTGGCCTACAGCATCTCTATAATCAACCATCACCAAACACTAGGCACAGCAGCAGACTTCATCAGGAAATAGCCAACACTCATGGCTATGCACATCTCCTAGAACAGGACAACCCCAACTTCATCAGGCTAGCTGGCTGCATGCCCTCTTGTTAAACGTCTTTTAACAGATGAATGGATAGTGAAACAGACACATATACACAATGAGATATCATTCAGTTATAAACAAAAACAAAATAATAAAATTTTTAGGTAAATGGATGAACCTTGGGAAGATTAGATAGAGAGATTTAACCCAGACACCTCCCCCAAAAAAGTCACATATTCTCTTTCATTGCTAAATAATTTCAAATCTTTAGATGTGACTATGCAACATTGAGTAACTGCAGAAACAAAATAGTAGAGTGGGACCATGGGGTGTGCTTGTGAGTGGGAATAACATAATACAGATGATATGAAGGTAGAAAATGGAGAAATGAGGAAGGAGGCCTTAACTGGGAAGAAAAAGGGGGAGGACAAGGAAATTGAGAAAGGAAAAAACAAACACCAAGACTGTTTGATAAAACCTCAAGGAGTCATATTATTTCATACTGACATATATACATTTTAGGTAAATATAAAATATGACTTAAAAATAACATGTAACTTTTTTGCTGAAAAGAGTTTTTTCCATACAATATATTCTGATAAAGGCTATATGTAATAAAGTTATGCCACATGGGTTGGCAATACTTCGCATAAGAAATATAGCCTATCACCCGGATATGAGCTGTTCTCCCGAGAGCTGAGCATCTTTCTATACTGACACTCAGTAAGGATGAGCCATGTACAGCTCCAGCGCCAAGATTGTGAAGCCCAATGGTGAGAAACCGGACGAGTTCAAGTCCTGCATCTCTCAGGCACTACTGGAGCTGGAGATGAACTCAGATCTCAAGGCGCAGTTGCGGGAATTCAACATCACCATCCCCAAGGAAATTGAAGTTGGTGGTGGCTGGAAAGCCATCATAAGTTTTGTACCAGTTCCTCAGCTTAAGTCTTTTCAGAAAATCCAATGGGAAAAAAAGTTTAGTGGGAAGCACATACTCTTTATGGCTCAGAGGAGGATTCTGCCCAAGCCAACTCGGAAAAGCCGCATGAAAAACAAGCAAAAGCACCCCAGAAGCTGCACTCTCACTGCAGTGCATGACGCCATCTTGGAGGATTTGGTCATTCCAAGCAAAATTGTGGGTAAGAGGATCTGTGTGAAACTCCACAGCAGCTGTCTCATAAAGGTTCATTTAGACAAAGCACAGCAGAACAATGTGGAGAACAAGGTTGAAACATTTTCTGGTGTGTATAAGAAGCTCACAGGCAAGGATGTTAATTTTGAATTCCCAAAGTTTCAGTTGTAAAGAAAATGACTGAATAAAGTGTCATTCATAGTAAAAAAAAAAAAAAAAAAAAAAAAAAAAGAAAGAAATATAGCCTATCAAAAACTCTAGCAGCAGTCAACAGACTCTAGCAGTCTTATTTTAAGTGATTATTCAAGGTAATCTTAATAGCTTCTAAGGTAACAACAGACTGTTGCTGTTGCCCTTGTATGCCTGACACAGGCTGAACATAAGCTCTGAATCTTGAAAACACAGAACACATAAGACACATGCCTTGTGTAGCCTGAGGTTTCTGACCCATCTTAACCCTAAGGTCTGGACCAGCCTGAAGCTGCTTAATCCCCCAAATGAGGCAGACACTTATAATAATTACAGACTTCTCAGCCTATGACTCAGGCTTATTGCTAGAGAGCTCTTTCATCTTTAGCCATTTATATTAATTTGTTTTGCCATGTGGCTTGTGGCTTACCTATATTTTTACACCTTGCTCTCTTGGCAGCAGCTTATGGTGTCTCAGTCTGACTCTGCCTTTCTTCCTCTTTATCTTTGCTCACCTCTAAGCTACTTTGCCATGGGCCAAAACAGTTCCTTTATTATCCAATGGCAAATCACATCTTACAGAAAGATAACCCACTTCATATTTGTATTATTTAAATTGGATCTAACTTGAAACCACACTTTCTTCTCAGTTATGAAGTGAGGGAAGAATGGTCTTACCAAGATGTATCATCTATGAATTAGGAAAAAAATGATCAAAACAGCATGCTATGGTAATATAATGGCACTTGTATGTGGTGTTATCCAACAGCTGTTTATGTCTAATTAAAGTCTCTCATCTGGGTATTATTATTCCTGATACTAGAAATGTAGTCAACTACACTAACCTAATAAGGTCATGGATCTTAGAAGATAATCTACTATCATTACTTTACTAGACCAAGTAATTCCTTAACTATAGTCTAATTCTTAATCTTATATTTACAGATCAATGTGTTTAACTTTTAACTTGCAAAGATGAAAGACAATAATTCTGTCAATGTCATAATATCAAAGATGGGAATCTAACAGAGATTCACCATGACTACCTAAACATGAGCTGAATTAGGACAGGTCCACTTAAATGAGGAAAAAGCCATGCAGCCTCAGCTATTCACAAATAACTACAGGCAATTAAGAAATGCTGAGAGCAAGAGAAAGTATTCTCCAGGGAAAACCACCCCAATTGGTTATCCAATAGCAAATGATCAGCCCTGAAAGCACAAGCAGAAGTAACGTTACACAAACTGGGCAGTTTATATTTAGGAATATATATATACATACATATATACACACAACAATTAATGAAAAATAGAGTTCATGAATTTGGAAGGTAGCAAGGAAGCATCTATAGGAATGCTTGGCGGGAGGAAAAGGAAAGGGAAAATGTGATTTTTTGGTTGAAAAGATTTTCTTTCTATAAAATATATCCCTTTTAATTTTTTTTTTAGAATGAAGGGCTTATTTGGCTTATGACTCCAGAGAGATAAGAATTCATCATGGTGGAAAAACATGTAAGCAAGCAGCAGCCATACTGGTTGGACCAGTAGCTAAAAGCTTACATCTTTAAGAAGGAACCTTAAACTAGGATCAAAGAAAGACAACTCAAAAGAGCATCAATCTTTGGAAACACAAAGCCTGCCTACAAAGACATACTTTCTCTAGTAAGGCCATACCTCCTAATCCTCCACAAACAGCCAGCAACTTGAAATGAAGTATTTAAATGCTTGACAGCTGTGGGATACATCTCATTCACACCACCACACTTCACTCCCTGGCTCTCTCATAGTTTTATAGCAATATCATAATACAAAATACATTTAGGAAAGCTATCATTGCCTTTCAATATCAACACTATTTAAATTTGCAGGCAAATGGATGGAATTGGAGAATATCCTCCTGAGCTAGGTATCACAAACTCAGAAAGATAAGCAGGGGATGTTCTCACTCATTAGTGGTCTCTAAACAAACAAACAAGAAAAAAGCCAAGCATGCCCAAGCTGCAAACCACAACCAATGAACAGCTTGGGATCAGAAACACCCTAGACTGACTCCTTGGATCCCACTCCCCCTAAAGGAACACCTGACTCACTCTTGAGGGAGGGGGGGACAAAACTGGATCTGCCAGGAGTGGATACCGAACTAAGCAATATTGGGTCAGTGGGACCATGGGACTGTCTGCTGCCTGCCCAAGGAGGGGATGGGGAGTTGTGGAGAAGAAAGAATGACCTGATGTGGCAGGAGGGGGAAGGGACCTTGAATAAGGATATGCAAGGATAGAAAGTGTAACTTCTTTGTTCATAATAATAATAATAATAATAAAGAGAAAAAAAGAACAATAATATATAAAAGAACTTAGGGTAAAATATGGTTAGTGTAAAAATACAAAATTGTATTTCTTAAAAAAGAAAAAAAGAAAAGAAAATCTCAGATGACTCATCTTCCATGTTTTAATATAACAATGCTCTCAACCTTCCAAGTGCTTAGTTAAAGGCCTTATGTGGGCTGTTCCTATGCCTATAGACTCTGGAAAGCTCTGATGTTTTTCAAATATTGCAAAAGTATGTGAGCATAGTTATCAACCTGAATGAAAAGCTTAATCCTTTCCTTAAGTTGGACTTATATCTGCTCTACTTGTCTTTAGATTCCTCAATAAGCTAAACCTACTTGATGGTTTTTAAGGCCTTCCCCAGATCTTGTCTTCTGTTTTGTTTGCCCCCCCTTTTCAGTTTAAAATAAATGTATTTTTTTTTAAAAATGTGGAAGAGTTAACAATGACTATATAGAGGATAAGAGTGATAAGCATGGCTTATCAAGGGTAGACATACAAATAAGATTGCTACACCTATATTTTCTTTGTGTTCATCTTTCCCTCTGAATTTTTTTTTCCATCCCTGTATATCCTTATCCAAGGTCTCTTCCCCCTCCCAACACATCTGGTCACTTTTTTTTTTCCTCTGCAACTCCCCATCCCCTCCCTGGGCAGGGAGCATACAGTCCTATGGTCCCACTGACCCATTAATGCTTAGATCAGTGTCCACCTCTGGCCAAATCCAGTTCTTTCCCCTCTCCCTCAAGAGTGAGTCAGGTGTTCCTCTAGGTGGGGTGGTATCCAAAGGGTCAGTCCAGGGTGTTTCTGATCCCAAGCTGTTCAGTGGTTGTGGTTTGCCGCTTGGGCATGTTTGGCTTTTTTTTTTCTTGTTTGTTTGTTTAGAGACCACTAGTGAGTGAGTACATCCCCTGCTTATCTCTCTGAGTTTGTGAGACTTCGCTCAGGAGGATATTCTCCAAATCCATCCATTTGCCTGT